>MJUU01029198.1:70786-84181 GCA_002080025.1 Modiolus philippinarum
GCTTTGATTTTGATGAAATGTTACAGCGTTGCATTACACAAATGTATACCACCTGTGCATGAAATAATTTGGGTGCTGCCGAAAATTTTGAAGGGGCGATAATTCATCTTTGAATATTTTCTAGAAGAAAGGGGAGGAACCTCTCACGCCATGTAAGTGCATGTCCTCTTCACAATTACTTGGATTTTGACAATATGTTACACACAGTTCTAGTATACCATGTATACCACCTGAAAATGTTGTGAAGTAATATAGTTTCTGCTCAAAATTTCAAAAAGATCATCCAACTTTGTTTATTTTCTGGAAAAATGCTGAAGTATATCATTGTGTCCGCACACACTTAAATTTGCTTTTACCATATTGATTAGGGGTTCAAAGAGCATAGAGTATACAGTGGTATATCTGGCCATTCAGGGACAGTTCTAGTTTGTGTGGTTTTCAAAAAAATTTCTTTGAATTTTGAAAACCACTTGAATTTGTTATTGTCTGTATTAATCCAATTGCATCAAACTATTTGTACTACATGTACATGTACAGTACAGAAAGAGTGGTACCGTGACAAATCAGCGTGATAGACATGTCCCACTCTGAGAGTGATACTGAATAACTTTTTATCTTTAAGAGATATCTCAATTATTTTTTCTGCATTTTAAGTGGTATAATACACCACTCTTAATACAAAAGAGAGTAGGAAATGATCTCAAATAGGAAAAAAGATATTTAGATCCACTCTCAGAGTGGGACATGTCTATCACAGTGATTTGTCACGGTACCACTCTTTCTGTACTGTAATATCATATCCAGGGTCATTCCGAATTCCCATACAGTGATCTTGAACCGAAAGAATTAAGTGCTGATATGTCGTATAAGAAACACAAAATACATGTACCTATCCTTGGAGATAAACAGTCAGGGGTGTAACCTATTCAAGTTATCAAACGAAGTACTTTTGTGTAACTGAATTGAGTGATCATGTATTTTCAGCAATAACTTATTTAAGTTATCAAATGTTGATTTCTTGAAAATGTCAAACTTTGATTACAAATTTCTTTATGATAAAGATTTTTCTCAAACAAACAATAGTTTTTCCCATATGGTTTGGATCCTTAACTGTGTAATTACCTATCAATTATAAATGCGCAAAGAGAGGAAATACATGTGCCAACCCCCATAAAGATTGGACCCACGGGAAATTAAATCTCAATTATTTTTGAAATGGTTCATCAAAATCAATTAGACAGGCCATCATTAGATTGAGGTCAATTTGAACTACTTAATACATGTGCAATAATAGACTTAACTGTGACCAATAAGTAAGAATTTCAACAAAACTGAATAAAATGTAAAAAACACTTCAATAATTATAACTTAATGAAGTTATCAACAGAGTAATGTCCCTTGATTAACAAAACAGTAACTCATATAGGTTATTGCTTGATAACTGGTATAAGTTATTTAAAAAAAGTCAGTTTCTCATAGTAACTCATTTAAGTGATTTAGGTGATAACTTATTTAAGTTGTACCCCTGACTGATAAAGGTGTCTATAAATAATTTTACTTTCAGTTTTGTATTGGTAGTCGCTTTCAAATCCACATGAAAATATTTGATACAAAAATATCTTCAAATTTATATTTATTGTTCAATTGATGGAACAGCATTTTTTTTTTTGCTTTACCCAGTAGTGCTTCACTTCATACATTTTCTTTATTTGTCCTTTTAGAATCGAAATAAATCCTGGGAGCTTGAATACATGTACATGTATATACCAATTTTACCATGGCATTTCATGGGTTGGCCCTTTATGTCAATATTTTACCCCGTCGCTGTCGCTCAGGGTAAATTATTGACATAAAGGACCAACCCGTGGTAAAATCAGTATATATTCAAGTTCCCAGGAATTATTTCTTAAGTATAGTCTAGATGGGAAAAATACATACAGTAGATGTATATACAAACATGATATATTGTTGTAGTATTGATCATTAGATATGAATTCTTTTCCTGTCGTGAGTTTAGATTAGTAGGGCAATTCATCAACAAGATTTGACCATCAATACTATATTGACCTTGTTAAGTAATTTAATCCACTCTGTTGGCGGGGGATTAAATTATTCATGTTCCTAGTATGGTGGCTATTCTTATATTTCATATATGTACATGTATAATCAAAACGAGGTTATAAAAATGTATATACTTGAGTCTTATTAAAGAACCTTACTTTACATACCTTAAATGTAGTTTAGAGAACCTTTCACTGCAGTATATTCATTGTACATGTAACAAGGTTACAAACTCTCCTAATTTCAAACTGCCCTGAATTGAACATAATATTTGATTTACTAATACAACAATGTATGTCTGGATAAAGCCTTGGGCAAGTGCCTACATTGTACATTGTAGCTGCATGCAGGCTTTGTTTTTATACCCCGCCACACATGTGATACCCCAAGTCGTGTGTCTGTCCGCCCGTCTGTCTGTCCATCCCCCGAAGGTTTCCGACTGATAACGTGTGAACAAAATAACATAAGGTCTTCAAACTTGGTATGTAACTTGTTTACCACAAAACTCAGGCCAAGTTCGATTTTGGGTTCAGAGGTCCAAGGGGTTCTGGAGTTACATCTCCCCCTTGAAACTGAAATTTTGCGAATTTTAGGGTTTCCGACTGATAACTTGTGAATGAAATAATATATTGTCTTCAAACTTGGTATGTAACTTGTTTACCACAAAACTCAGGCCAAGTAGGATTTTTGGTTCAGAGGTCCAAGGGGTTCTGGAGTTATGCCCCCAAGTCGTGTGTCCGTCCGTCTGTACGTCCCCCGGCTTCCAACTGATAACTTGTGAAGAAAATAACATAAGGTCTTCAAACTTGGTATGTAACTTGTTTACCACAAAACTCAGACCAAGTTAGATTTTGAGTTCAGAGGTCCAAGGGGTTCCGGAGTTATGCCCTTGAAACTTTGAAAATTTGCGAATTTTAGGGTTTCTGACTGAAAACTTGAGAATGAATTAATAAAAATGTATATTGTCTTCAAACTTAGTATGTTTCTTGTTTACCACAAAACTCTGGCCAAGTACGATATTTGGTTCAGAGTTCCAAGGGGTTCTGGAGTTATGCCCCTTTAAACTTTGAAATTTTGCAAATTTAAGGGGTTGCAACTGATAACTGAATGAAATAACATACTGTCTACTACTTTAGCGTGTTTAGTGTCTGACTTGTTTACTATAAAACACAGTTCAAGTATAATTTTGGGTTCAGAAGTAGACAGGGATCTGGAGTTATGCCTTTTTAAACTTTGAAATTTTGTGGAACGTGGCGGGGTATCATGTAATGCACCATTACTATTTTTATAACAGCCCTCCAAACCCCCACAAATGAAGTTAAGGGGCCGGGGCAATATAGGAATCACCCTGTCTTTTATTTAGTCTGCACTTCTGTGAGCATAACTTCTCTTAACCACTTGAAGGATTTTGACAAAACTTCACACAATAGAAGGACATGATATGAAGATGTCAATAAATTATTATTGTGCCCCGGCTTTGAAAAAGCCATGGGTATATATGGTGATGGCGGTGTCCCTCTGTCCATACATCCGTCTGTCCATACATCCATTTGGTCAGAGTTTTCCCAGCTTGTATATGTGGGAATGATTTCACATTTGGTCAGAAGCTTGGTTTATGATGAGTTGTAATGTGTAAGCTATTTTCGGATCTGTCGTGTTGCTACTTCCTGTTTGCCGATATGTTGAAGTTTTACTATAACACACTAAGGATGAGAAATTTTTGTCCCAGTTTACTTGAATTGTATTAATGGGAATTATTTCAAATTTGGTCTGGAGTTTTATAATAATGAGTTATTTTGAGGTCTGCTGTCTTACCATGGCCACTTCTTATTTGCTGATATGTTGAAGTTTTACTATATATATATATATATAACCCTTCATAGATGAGAATTTTTCGTCACAGTTTATTTGGCTTTTATAAGTGGAAATAATTTCAAATTAGGACTGGAGCTTTATAATAATTACAAATGTAGTTGTAATGTGTAAGCCATTTACAGGTCTATTTTGCATGCACTTCCTGTTTGTTGATTCTTTGATGTTTAACTATAACTAACTAGGACATGTAGGAAGGAGAAATTTTCGTCACAGTTTTCTCAGCTTGTATATACATGTACATGTTTTGTAGGTTGGATTGGTTTCATATTTCAAGATTTATTTTGATGAGTTGTAATGTACATGTATAAGCAGTTTTCAGGTCTGCTGTATTACCATTTCTTGTTTTCTTGGCTTGAATGAGTGGGGATGATATTTCAAATTTGGTCTGGACAACTGTTTAAAGAATTGTATTACACATTGGAAGCGGGTATTCATATGTGGCCCAGCAGACCACAGTACTTCTAGTTTGCCTGAAACCATGGACAGGAAGGGGAGATATTTTGACTTTGACTTCTCACTGATAAATTTCTTCTGCACAAATTGACTTGTAGGATTCTTACATTGTACAATGAAACATTACACAAGGGAAGGACACTGTATGAAGATGTGCATGAAGCAATGTGATTATTGCCTGAATTCATTTTGACTTTTCATTGGTTACTTCTGCACAGATTTCCTGGTAGGCATATAACACCTCTCAAACCGCTTGAAGGATTTTGATGAAATGTTACACAACCAGGACGCTATATGGAGATGTGCACAAAGAAAAATATAATTGTTATCCAAAACCATGAAAGGGGGATAACTTAGATTATTTGACTTCGACTTTTCATTGATTCATTCTGCAAGGATTACCTCCTAAGCATAACTCCTCTTACTGTAAATTATTATCCCCCCGCTTAGCGAAAGCGGGGGGATCATGTAATGCAGTCCGTCCGTACGTACGTCTGTAGTGGCAAGGCATATCTCTGAAACCGCAACAGATAGAAACTTAAAATTTGGCATCATGGAAGAGTATATGACCCACTAGGGAATAGNAACTGGGAGTTGTAAATATATATTAGGTAACATTTGATAAATTGTTAACAACATATGTTGAGCAAATCAGATTGCTTAATTTGTGTTTAAATAAAACCACCCCTATTAAGCTGAGTTCTCGGCGAACAGTTTAGGTAAAAAAGAGTTCGCGTATAATTGGTTTAGTCCTGTTGGATAATGTTTGGCCCGGTTGAGAAAAATGTAAACAAATTTCTTATTTTAAGTAACATTGGATAACGTTTTGTCCCAGTTGAGGATAATGTTTGGGTACAGTTTTTGATATTTGAACATTACGTTTACCTAAACGTTACCAAGCTTAATAGGGGTGAAAACATCTCAAGGGTTACAAAGTTTTCCTGGTTTTGGCATATCGCCATATGTACAGAAACTTTCAATATTGAGTGAATTAATGATGAGCTATACACTTGGACCAAAATTTGAATGTACAACAAGACATGTAAGTCGATCAAATGGAAAAAATAGGTCAAAGAACATTTTGCCTGAATGCTGACCTACATGAAGCAGTACCACCAAAGATGCATGCATATTTATGCAAGGTTAGATGACCATGTACATGCGTATAGTAACTGAGATCTGAAGTTGGACATAAACTTGAATGAATATGTAAGTCAATTGGGTAGAAAATATAGGTCACTGTGACCTAATTTTAAATGGATATTGATACCAACACTGGTCCAACAGGAGTCGGAAGTCATTGTGTGAAGTTTTCTCCCTTTGTACTACTTAACAAATAGCTGAAACTATCCCATGATTCCTAAAGATGCTAATTGGTATTGTAAACCAAAGACAAACTTTAAACCGAGTCACTCGTGCATGTAATTTTAATCAGGAATCTTAGGAATATCCAAGGTCCATTAACTTATAACATGTAAATATGTGGTGTGGAATAAGGTGGTGAAAAAAATGCTTACTTTAATTCTGTTTCCCTGAAAGATACACATGAATAAAACCATTAAGGCTAAGACTGATGTGCATATGCCTGTCTGAAATTAACAAATTTCTGAAAAAGAGGGCAAAGTACTTACGAAATTATAAACCGTTTGACTGAAATGCAAATTTTCAAGAAAGGGGGTGGGGGTGCTTTCTAAATCTTCCACGTACTGAGGAATGATTCACAAGGTATCTCATAAGGCATACACTGTAAAATCCTACATCTGCAGTACATAAAAATCATCAACTATCCTTGTTACAACAATTGAATAAGAATTGATTTATCGTGCTTTCACCTGTTCTCGATAGTAACCAGTTCTCGATATTTTTGTGCCTTTCAGTTTTGACATATAAAACGAATTCGAACGCGTCGTTTGTTCGTCAGAAATTTTTAAAAAGAATATTACTTCGGTCTTTGACAGAAAGAACATGTCCATAATACGTAGCAAGTTCATGAATAAAATTTGCAGTTTTTGCCATGCTTTTCACTATTCCCAGTTTTCCTCAAACTTTGACGGGTTTTATATCAAAAACAAATTTACNNATAAAGCCGTTGCAGAAAAAAATCTATGGAATGCCGTTAAAGTCATTTCTTATCAATTTCTATTCGATTTAGGAAGGATTTCAATTTGGGAATTTCTGTTGTTTGCCGGTTGTAATAACCAACAACCATGCGTAATTTTGCGTACATAAATCATCAAACAATGACAATATATAAGGAAAGGACAAAAATGCCAGGAAATAATTCACAAATTAATAAATGGATAAAAAATATATACAACAAAACAAAAAATAAATAAATGAAATAAAAAGACGCAAAAAAATATTTAAAAATTTACAAGTAATAATTGAAAGCATAAAAATATCACTGTACTGGAATAGGCGAATTTCATATTTACGGAATGACTGCTAATTTAGCATGTTTTTCAAAGGGACGTCACTCGCTAACACCCGTCATTCTGGTTTTCGGTTTCATTAGGGAAAGGACGGTCAGTAAATATTTTCTCTGGCAACGGTTACGATTTTCACTGTGGTAAGTACCCGAATAGCTTGAAATAATTTATTTAAAGACAATCGAGANGGAGAAGATGAAAATGTGAATAGTTAACAGACGACGGACGGACGGACGACGGACGACGGACGACGGACGCCAAGTGATGGCAATAGCTCACACTGACCCTTCGGGTCAGGTGAGCTAATAAAAACGGAGCCAAAGTCGGGATAAGAAATAAACATGAAAGGGGTCTATTGATTATTTAATGTTAGAAAATTACACGGATTATGATGTTACTTAACGTCATGCTATTTTATTGGTAAATTTGCCCTCCATACATACCTATCGAGAACTGGTGACGTCAAACACGTCATATCAAAAACTAGGACGTTGGAAAAAGTTTCAATTCTGTGCACTTACTGGATGCTATTCCGTCATTTTTGACAAGTGTAATGGGCAACATCTAACAAACAAAAAGGCAAATAAATATCTTTAATTAACTGAACAAGCAAAAAGTTTTATACCATAATACCATACGCTATCGAGAACCGGCAACACCAGGATAAATGTAACCAAAATGTATGTCTGTCTACGTCATTCAATAACTTTTAAGAAGTTTGGTTTGTTCCCAATATTTACAAGGACTCTTGAACAATCTCCCTTTTCCCAGTTCAAAGGTATTTTTTTCAGCATTTCCTGCTTCACGCAAAACACCATTTTCCCGATTTTAACTGAGTCACTTTTTGTGACTACCCCATTTCCCGTTGACTTTACAGAAGAGGCAAACCCTGCAATGCTTAAACCCCATCAAGATCCATTCAAAACACAGAAAATGTGTACTCCAAGAGGGTCACTCGCTATATATTGGGTAATGGGGAGGTTCTGACAAGCGGAGGCATTTTGTTTTATATTTTTGCTACGATGGGTACATTTGAACTTATCTACTGAAGGGGTCAATAAAATACAGTCTCTAAGGCCATAATAAAATAATTTCTAGATTATCATCCATTAAAAATCTGAAGCGGGCCGGCAAATTGTATTTTTTATTTTCTATAAATTTTGTGAGAAATGCTGTCATATTGAAAGAAATATTGGCCAACAATCAGAATAATTTTTTTTCAGGCGAGTTGGGGCGGGTCGTGATGAGAATATAGGATATTTTAATTATGGCCTAATGGGGTAACATGTACAATGTACTCTTAGTATAATAAACTGAGAACATTATACTATAATTGATTACAATCAGTGATATCTCATTCTTGAGCTTATTTAAAAATTATTTACCACAATATTTCAAAGTCAGTTCAAGCAGCTTTTTATGGGAATAAGTGTCTCAAACTCAGCGATAAGTTTGCCACATAATTATATCTCCATAAAATTCAAGCTTTCTTACATACGCTTAGTTTAAACATATATTTATCTTCCTTCGAAACACTGAAATTGTCCCGATGTAGTTCAAGTCGTTCACGAAATCAGCATAATTTTTCCACTTCAATCAATGTTTTTTGCCTTTTCACGAAAAAAAATCTTTAAATATATCTTTCCACATTTGCACAAATACGTTCCATGTCAATTCAGGCACACAGAACGTCAAATTCAACAATCGTCAACGACTTAGCGTATCGTTTGTGTCATAGAACGTAGAAGGTAAACATTCGCTGACATTTTAAATGACAACGAGAACAGTCTTCCGATTGGTCAATAATGTTATTGTCATTAACCTAATTAATCCATTCGTAATGTTGATTCGCCAGCTCACTGAAGGAGGGAATCTAATTATTTGGCAAACTTATCGCCAATTTTGAGACAATGATTCCATAAAAAGCTGCGTGAACTGATTTTGAAATAGTGTGGCACATATTTTTTGGACTTCCGTTGTTTTCCTTCTCCTTCATATACATATATATAAGACCCGGTCTATCAATATCATATGTTACCGGTCCTTGTGGTCAGGCCCCTTGAAAATCCAATGGTTCATGAATCATGTGCAACACTGGAGAGTATTGAATCCAAATGTATAACTTGTAATTTGTTATGCCGGAAATATAATCAACTGAAAATGTATAGACAACTGACAAATCCTGCAAATATCGAATACACTTGGATCGATTGTGCTTCCGTATATTGACAAAACAACATAAGCTACGAATCCGGCCATTTTCATAGGGAAAAAAATACTCGTCTTCAATTCTACTTTCGAAACCATTCAAGCGCATTTGCATTTTGTCAAGTGTATACACAATGTAGGTCAAGCAGTTTATGAATCTTACCACAAGGGGCTGGAATACTAACTCCGAAGATTAAGACCGGTGCATCGCATTTGCACCAATTAGTATTTCATTTGCGCCAAAAAAAAATTTTCATTTGCGCCTCAAACTGTATTTCATTTGCGCAAAATTAAAAGCTTAACTTTTATATAAAGTACAAGTATATTGGTAAATAGAATAGATAAAAGTAAAAATATTTTAACATTTATACTTTTTACTTGTATTTCCCTCTTCTGTATGCCAGCATAACTTGCTAATCACGGAGAGCTTGAAGTAGGATTTCGAGCAAGATATTTTACTTAAACTCTATTGTCTTTTTACACTTTGGATTTCGGCTCTTGACAATTCTGTTCGGTAATTCTGTTATTATCCCCATTCGTAACAATCAATCATAGTTAAAGGATTAGACTACCAAAACTATATTGTATATATAAATACAGAAAAAATTACACAACCAATGAAATGAGTGGTAGATTCAATATTGAAATATTAAATAGTATATTAAATATTGCTTCCACTTCCTACTATCTGCAAATTAACCTGCTAAATTGTTACCTGAGAAATGGCGCAAATGAAATACAAGCTTGTGGCGCAAATGAAATACCCTATTTTTCAAAAATTGGCGCAAATGCAATTGGCCCGATTAAGACTGAACTGCAAAGATTAACAATGACCCACTGAGATTAAGAGTGACCCACTGTGATTAACTTACTTATCCACTTAGGATGGATAAAACCAGCTAGAGCGGTAAATTGTTAACCTGGAGGGTCACTCTCTCTCAGAGGTTCATTATTAATTTTGGCGGGTCAGTATTATATTTTCCTACTGAAATTATTGAGAATTAATCATATGAGTAGGAAATTAATAAACTGACATCCCTAGAGTATATAGACATCTGACAAATCATGCAAATATTTAATAGACTTATATTGATCAAGCTGCCATATTATTGAAATAACAACAGAATTAAGCTACGAATCACACAGGTGCTTGAGGACAGGACCTTTTTTTTGGATCCATATAGCCCACCCCCCNTATCATATTTTCTGTTATTCACTAATTGTCATTTAATTGTACTCATATAACACATATTTTTCGTCAATTTGTTATTTTACTATCAATGTACCTTTCAGCGAAAG
This sequence comes from Modiolus philippinarum, assembly GCA_002080025.1. Lineage (NCBI taxonomy): Eukaryota > Metazoa > Mollusca > Bivalvia > Mytilida > Modiolidae > Modiolus > Modiolus philippinarum. Next base: position 81,112 of record MJUU01029198.1, read on the forward strand.
ATACATTGATAGCAAATTTACGTTAATTATGTGTTATATGCGTTCAAAATAGCACAAATAAAGTATATCAAAGACGCCATCCTCGGTTTGTTAAAATTTAAATAAAGTCAAAAAGCTAGAATAAAAGAATAAAATTGCAAAAACATCAATTTTTCAGTTTGTAATTTTAGTCGTCATCTGATTCATTCTACATAGTAGACGTTGTTGTCATGTCCTTAATCTGCGACTCTGTGTGCCACAACAACAATTATATTATAAGTGCCTATAGAGGTTAAATGAAACCTATATGAAAACTAGTTATTATTCAAAATTTTCAAAGATATCAACCTTTAGATGTGAGTCTTGTTTATACGTAACGAATTATAATGCTTTGCACTACAAAGTTGCTTAGATGGTCCTCCTACGGGGATCATGTTCACACATATTTTATCAACATATGCAGAGGTCACATTCATTTCACTACTCAAGGATTGCATAAACGGAAAATCCATCATGGAAGCGTTAGTGATACATTCTATGGCTGGTTCTCATCTATCTATGTTTTTCAGTTTTGAAAAACAGACTGACGTACATTAAACCGACTGTAGTGACCATAACTTCCAGATTACTCGGATATGTAAGATACCAGCTCTCATGATAAGTTATATTTTACTGAGCCATAGAACGTCATCAAAATATCAGATATCAGCAGTAGACATTTTCACTTTTCATCGTCGAAACCGAAACCGAGAACGAAACCATGCTATACGAAATAAATTATGTTTTGTGTCTCTTTGTTGCATGCAAATCGGTGTCTTATGAACTCAAAAATAAGTCTTCTTTTTGAAATCCTTTCATTGGCTGCCTTTATAAATACAATGTAATAGAACTGATAAGACTTTAGGATTTTTATTATAAATATGTAATTATTTGGCAGTTTAGTTTCAAAATTTAATCATTAATCAAAAATCTACATACGTAATTTTTTGTTACCTAATACTTTTTACACAAATTTTTATAGCTTTAAATATAACCAAAATAATGAAGTCTCTTAAAAATTTTATTTCTTAGTCTGTGGTTTTTACTCAATATTTGAAAAAAAGAGCAAAATAATGATATTGTTTGCAAATTTTATTTCATATATCCTTTCAAAAGAGTTTTATATGCTACAATAAACAAACTTTATGAATTTTAGCATGAATAAGGTATTAAAAGTAAGATTTGAAGTCTGTGGTTTAAACTTATTGTTTGAACATCACCAAAGTAATTTAGTTTTTGAAAATTCTATTATATGATATCCTTTTGAAGGGGTCGTGTATGGTGCGATAGACAGATTAAATGAATTTAAGCATAAACAATCAACAAACTAATAGACTTACTTTTCAAACCTTAATTATGCTTACATTCATGAAATATGGCAACGAAAATAATATCATGAAGTTAAATTTTCAAAAAAAAAATATGAAGAATATAGGTAAGTTTAAATGTTAAGTTTAAACAAAAGAGTTGAAATATTGGTTTTCAAACCTTTCCAATGCTAAAATTCTTAAAATTTGTATTTCACAACATATACAACTCATTCAAAAGTATATATGAAATAAACTTTTCAAAAGAATTAATTGTTTTGGTCATTTTTGGAATTGAGTTTAAAGCACGGAATTAAAAACCATTACTATTCGAACTTTATTTATGCTAGAATTGATGAAATTTCTATATCGCAATATATAAAACTCATTCGAAAGGATATGATGAAATAAATTTTCTAGAAATAAAATAAATTGGTTTTTTTGTCATTTCTAGGAATTGAACGTAAATTTCAGACTTCAAGTTCTCCTTTTAGACCTCATTTACGCTAAAATTCATGAGATTAGAATATCGCTATATACGAAACTTCTTGAAAAGAACATAATGAAATTAAATTTACAAAAAACGACTTTTTTGGTCATTTTTAAAAAGTAAGTGTCAACAAACTGAAATTTTACTTTTCAATGTAAAAATGGATAATAGGAAACACCTACAATGGCTGAAAATTACATGCCATAATTTGCTATGGAACTACACGAAGACGAATAAGACATAAGACAAACGTAGACAACGATAGGAACCGGACTTGGTACCGGTGTTATATTGTCATTTTTCCCCCATGCTAGATTTTAACCGGGGAAAAATGGCTATAGAACACCGGCACTAGCAAAAGCCAGCGGTAGGGTTAAACCGGTTTATGGGTACCCAAACCTCCCCTTTTCCTGTTTCGTTTCCCTATAGTAAAATAAACATACGAATAAAACCCAATACAGGTAGACTACTAACTCAATTACCACTATTTTGAAAGGAAAGAAAAAAAAACATACGTAATTTTGAAAGATGGGTCAAGGGGTGCTCGCCGCTAAACTGTCGGATAACTCAAGGAGCCTAGTCTGCTGGTAGAAAACTGTCGTACTACGGAAGAAAAATCAAACTCAAATATTCTCGAAGGGTTTGGTCAAGAATCATCATAAATTTCAGTAGACATCGGTAGTATCAGTGAGAGGCCAGTGTGTGTGCAAAAAGTTACGTCCAAGCTTTTCTGGACTTTTAATCAATTTCTGGCATTTTTAACAACATTCCTGTAAAAACGAGGATTAGAAATGCCCTTAGTAATTAGCTGTTTGCGAGTACGCCATATTTTAACATCAAATGTTCATATCTATTATAAAACTTCTTAAATGTATTCAAGAACTTATGAGATCTGTAACCCTGTTGTAAAAGTTTGGCTGTAAGGTTAAATTCATTAAAATCGGCAAGAGTAGAACAAACTCGTGCGAATCGTACCAGTTGAGAAATATACACCCCGTCGGATTGAGCTAGAGGGATGTCACCGTCTAGAAAAGGGAAATTCGTGAAAGTGAAATCAAAATCATCCCGTTTATTATATATTTTAGTTTTTATTTCACTGGAGTCAATAATGATAGTTAGATCCGGAAAAGGGCAGTATTTAGAAACATTGTTAGCTTTATTTAATTTTAGTTGTTTTGGGTAAATAATGTCTACATAATCTAAAAACTGGGGATTATCAATAGTGAGGATATCGTCAATATACCTGCTGTTATCA
>MJUU01029198.1:90043-105080 GCA_002080025.1 Modiolus philippinarum
ACGACATCATAGATAGATATGAAATGTCAGTGTCACAAATAAAAACTGACATTTTCAGCTAGATTTGCGTCTTCCCTGATTTGACATTACCGGTTTCGACTTTACCCTGAATTGACCAACTGACAGTGTGACGGGTGCTGTGCACAGAGCAGGACATGCTTACCCTTCCGGGGCACCTGATGTCACTCTTGTTTATTGAGAGTTCACACTGTTAGTGCTTTAGTTTTTTGTGTTGTATATGTAACGTTCGAGTGTTTTGTAGGCATGTGGTGTCTTTGGTCTTCCGTCTTTTGGTGTTCTTGCTTTTGCCTTGTCTCTGGACTTTGATTTGTGTAATCTTGTGCTTTGTTCCTTCGGTATTCTACTGCCGTTGTTATGACTGGAGTTTGTCTCTCCTGCAGTTTGCAGTCCGTAAAAAGATTCACCGTGAAAGAGATGTATGCTCTCTATAGTTTTCAGTTATGGTGTACTTGTGCGTGAGAGAATTTCTCATATGGATATACTATTGATACTTTCAAATTTTGGCATTTATTTTTTTTTATTTCGAAATGTAATCAAGACCACCTGCTTTAAGTGCCCACATCTCACTATTTTATAACGCCAAGTTTTCTTACATTCGACTTGATGAGTTCCCTGTGTTTGTCTATATGTTGTAGTTGTCCACTAGCTTAAGACACTAGTGCTTTTGTCGGGCAAAGGATGACAGTGATTGTAAGAGCACTTTGCCAGTTTAATTGATGTTTGTTGACAATCCCGCACCCATGACCAAGAAAGACATGGATGTAGCGTTGCTCGACAATTAGCAAAGAATTCCTCTTAAACCGGTGCTAGGGGCCGTCTTGAACTTACTATGAGGTATGAGCAAAGCTCATTGTTGAAGGCCTCATGGTGACTTCAAGATGAAGAACAACAATAAAAGCGTTGTTCCTTTGCTTGTTTTTTACCATGTATTTGTAGAGACTTTGTCTCATGTGCATTTACTCCATATCCTTTTATTCACCATCAATGTACTACAATATTATGTCTTCTTTTTTAGTTGACTGAAGCATAGTGAAAATCTTCAGATGATCTGACTTCATCAGTTTCCAAAAAGATTGAAAGATTCATAAACAGCTTTAAAAGACTTTGATAATAGTTTAAGAATTGATGACAAATTTCACAGAATTCGTAGCTGCTTTTTTTTTAATTCAAGTGAAATTATCAACAAGAAGTAATAAAATGTTCTCTTTATAAAAAAATATTATTGACTCTCTTTTTTTTAATGTTCCTTTTCTATTTGTATTGTTGGCTTTGCTTTTTAACTAAGAGTGGAACACAAAAGATCAAATTAACATAAGTTGACTCTAAAATCTATATTAATGATTTTGAATATCGGATTTATGTTTCTGTTCTTCAAACAATTTTAATATGTAGTCTTTTTAAGGAGGTTCGCTCCTCATTTGCTGGTATATTTCAAAGATTTTCGAACTCATCTGGTTTTGTTCATTTAAAAGCATTACATTTGTATAATTTGTTTTTCATGGACCCCATATATGTGGATGTAGATGTGGTAACCATCAAATACCAATTTTGACTGGATTTTTTTTTTGCATTAACAGATATGTGAATGAATTTGTGAAACCGAATTTGGTGAAAAAGTTTCGATATTTGTTTAGTTGTAAGTTTTATTTTCTGCTTTAAGGGCATACCCAACAGTTTCATGTAAAATTGTCATTTTCACAACCTTTAGATATGTTGTAAAACAAATACCGAGGATTCCAAAAATGTTAAGAAAATATTGGGTCACCGATCTTGCTACCATGGAAATTAGGGTAAAACATTAACCATTTGTGTGTCTCTCCAAGAAAAACCAAGTTCTAGCTTGAAAAATAATGAAGAAATGATTTTCAATGAAATCGCTACCAAAGCAACTGAAAATCAAAGTCAAGGTTTAAAAGATTTACAGAAAAATAAATTTGACATAATAAATAGAAAAAAAGAAGGGAAACGGGGAATGTGTCTAAGAGACAACGAACCAAAGGGGAGTAATAACAACTCAAAGAATGTTCTAGTTCTCTAAATCAATGAATACATAACACTATTAACGGTAAAAGTGGCATAAAATGTTCCATTAGAAATTCAAATTTACAATATCTAAAACTTCTCATATTGTCGATTTTATGAAATTTTGATATTGTTACTTTTAAGAAATATGCTACTCAAAAATTTCAAAAAGTATAGGTCACCGAGTCCGTTTCCGAGATAATCATTAAAATATGCAACTTTTGATAAATCTCTAATGGGCTATCCTTAAAAAGTTCGACGAACTGGAAGGTACAAATTACCTTTCTCCGAAAACCATGGGGAATACTTTGTGACGTTACATTTTTTCAACGTCATATTCCCGGAAAACATTGCCTTCTTTTGCGTTTTGTATTATCTCCCCTGAAACTATTGGATATGCCCTAAAACATAGTAATTGAATAATAAAAAAATAATGAAAATATCGGATATTGGGGTGACCATTTTTATGGATATTTATTTAATAATTTATTTTGTCGCCAATATTGGACTTCTATCTCGATTTCATTGTATATATTTTTATGTATGTTTTGTTTTAAAGTTATTAAGGTCTACCCGAGAACCTTCTCGGTAGACCTTATAGTATTTCTTCTGATTATTATTATTTTTTTTTTTTCCGCCAACTTTTAAACTCTTCGGCCCAAAACTGTACGCGACATGTCGAACNCATTTATTGAAATAATAAAAAACATCTAACTTAACTATGGCATTTTTCCTATTTGTTATACATGTATATACTTCCAATTTATGATTATTTACTTTATCGGTTATTTTCATTAGCCAGATTTTTTTTATCTCGTGAAGCTAATATTTTCAGTATTTGCTACTGCCCGAATACGAGATAAATATTGGCAGAAAGTATCTTAGGCCTCGCCTACTTTATCAATCAGCACATCAACGTAAACAAAGAAATGCACACCTAAAAATGCTTTTACTAATCAGTAGTGAATTATCCAATTTCTTGAAAATTGATAATTTGATCTGTCAAATGATTTACTTAATTGCCGATAAAAAGAATAACAGAAGTTTTGATTCTGCTAATCTGTATATTGTCTCCAATAATATATCACCAATATTTTGTATCAAAAATAAAACTTTCAATCCTCTGTATTTCCAACGGTTTAATACTGTTAAATGTAACATAACATTCGTCCTCTGTCATTTAGATTGACGATGAAAAAATAGTGCAACAAATTAAATTTCAATATTTTCAACCCTCCTACACGAACAATGAGCCATTATAATGATATTGGACAATCCTTGGTTTGCTCAAAATGTCCATGTTTGCAATTTGTCAATGCTACAAATATATAGTGTTACACAATTCTCTTTTTTACATATCACCTAATAAAAGTCACAAAGAGAGCTACCTATTTGATTTGTAGGTAACTAAAGCCTTCAATAAGAAGGTACTGTTACAGGTGATTTCCAAATACTTAATTAAATTTGCTGCATTGATATCTTAATTGGATTCTATGCAATGTTTCTTGAGTTTCAACACTCATTTGGAAGTATCAAGTAAATGTATATGTATAGGGGAAGAAGCGCCATGAATAGAAATGGAAGATATCGTTTTACATCCATCCTTTATCTCAAAATTCCAAATGATCTTTAATGAGTTTTATATGTATATTTTGTAAAATTTTATGGGATCATTAGTTCGATCTAAACTGGCACCTCTCTGTTAATAAATTAGTTTTTTTTGTATTTATCAATTAAACCATTGCTTTTATACTACTAGTATTTCTTGTGTTATATTGGATTAGGTTTTGAATTTCGTTACTGACTAAAGGTCTACTAAAGGTTCAACTTTCATAGCTTTTAATAAAAAATCCTTTATTTTGTAGCTGCTCTTCCCAATTAGTAAACAAGTTTGTCCTCGTGAGATTTGTTTTAAAAAGTAACCTCCTCCTTAATTGGTTTTGCTAAATTCATTCTGTTGATTGCACAACTGNNTATATCAAGACGAGAACAAGTTTGTTAATAAATAATCACTTTGGGGTATGGAAAGGGCCATGGGACGGGAAATTCTGACTGCCACTGGAAAAGTAGGGTGAAATCGTCAGGGGCGCCGGGGAATTTAGCCTTGTAGACCAAACAGAAGCCACAGCAACGAACAAAACACACAACAGTTAAGAGGGAACCAGACAAATGCAAAGAATATCGATTTTTGCAGGAAAATGTAACAACGTCAGTTCCTTTGCCTCGAAAACAATTAGAAATAAGTAAAATGTACATGTATATGAAGAAAGAGTGTCATGAAAATGAATAATCGTGGAAGATGTCGTTTTTATATTCATTCTTTTTCTTGAAATTCAAAATGTACTTCAGTTTTTCATAATCTTATACTCAGTGAAAGAAGGCTGTAGATCACGGAAAATACGATATATACAAAAAAAAGTCATGTACTATTATTAAAATTATAGGATTTTATTTTACTAAGTGAGTCCCGTGTTTCTATCGCTGTTTACGTTTGTCTTTTGTCTTATTTGTGTTTTTCCTATGTAGTTCCCTAGCAGATTGTGGCATGTAATTATAATTTTCAGCCATTGTAGGTGTTTCCTGTTGTCCCTTTTATTTCATTTAATTGTTTCATCTGTAAATTTTGTAGACATCATTGGGTCGTTCCAAATTAGTTACACTCCGTTAAGAAATGAGTTGTTTCTTTATTAATTAAACCATTGCATTTCTTGTGTTTTTCTGTTCTTTCTCTCAAATTAAGTAGTCACGTTCTTGCTCATGTGAACAACTTGTCAACATTTATGAATCATAACTTGCGTTATGGCTGATATAAAGATTTCTCTCCTCTAACTCACAGTGAGTTCACAACCGTATTGCAACAACAAGAGAAAAGAATCAATCACAAGGCCAAATGTCACACCATATACTAAAAAGAAAATCATTTGTAGTTTTGGCATGCAAAAATGGTTCATTTGATAGTCTTTCAATACAATAAGTTTTACAATAATTGTTTTAGTTTTAGTATTCTGTTTAAGGGACACTGTTTTCCTGTATTTTAAGGTGTCTGTGAAAGTCAACAATTAAAGATGATTTGAGGCTTTGCATACGCTTTGCATATACATTTAAATTGGCAATAGTTGACAAGTAAAAGTTCTGTAACCGGTCATTTTTAATGAAGTTTTTAGTAGATAGTTAATGACAATTCTATAAAGACAAACAAACTAAAGATAGTTATAGTCTGTTCAGAAGAGAATGTCAACTACAAAAGCTGAAATTCACTATCTGATATTTTTAAACTAAATATACAAAAAACCAAGATTTAAGCTATGCTGACATCCATTAAGAATGTTAAGCTAATACAACCAACAAAACCATAAGAACGCCAAAACATAAAAGATTAATATTCTCTCCTTTGCAATCGCAAAATCAGTTAATCCTATTTGGGATTAATCATGTTAATCTATCATTTATTTCACATTTCTAAACTGAACATCTCAGATTTAACATTATAAAAAAATAAAATGGAGAGTGCTGTGAAGCAGTTCGTATAAGTAAAAATCCTTGTCAAAATGGGTTAAAAGGTAAATAAATGCACACATATAATGTCAAACATAAAAACGGTAACATGAAAATAAATATATAAATATATACTAGTATATAAAAAATAAAAACGCTAAACTATAAAAAATAGGATGGGGATCGGCCAAGATATGGATGTCTTGTAAGGCCGTGGTCTACGAATAAAATAGCCGACACAAGACTGAAATAAAATTATTTTTCTACAGTCTTGTGTCCGTCATTTTTCATATGTTTTCACCAATACATTCCAGGAACTATTGTTGCTTTGTGCTGTTTTCATGGATCTAGATCTTATAGGGGTTTTCGATACCGGTAATAGTTGCGACAAAAAATGAAATTGTCTTTGAACATACAATCGCAGATCAGATTAGTATGAGGACTGATTTATTCGAGTTTACTTAACTGATATCCGAAAACTACAAAAAAATCAAGAATTAAAAAAAAAGAAAACGGGATCAGAAACTACCATCTCAGTAGGCTAAAACAAAATGATGGACCAGAACAGGGCCAACAACCACTTGAATGCCAATAAGACCAGCAACAAAACTGGTTATAACAACGTTATTTTATGTGGTTATATCAAATATCATGATTAACAGACAACCCTCAAGTGAGGTAATATTGGGCTATAATTCACAACCATGCAAAGAGTACCAACACAAAGATACACTGCAACGCCAATATGCCCAATACATCGAAAACTGTTCATAAACAACTTCCCTCCTGTGATTTAAGGGGGTAGACCTGGGTAGGCCTAAAATTTTCCGATCGTTTAATTTTTTAAATATTTTAAGTATTGAAAGTACACGTGTTCTTGTCGACTTTCAGCAATTTTCAATAATTTTTACCGTCCCGTTTTATGTCTAGTGGTCATCAAAGATACCCTGTTTCCTCATGTTATTTGGTCCGTTCAGGACTTGATTGTGGTGTATAAAATCAGCTCTTATTAAATTTGTATTCGATTCAAGATTATTTCAAATGCAAAATTCTGTAGTTTAGACATGTGTGAAAGTAAGCATGAATGATGATAGGAAATTTAACTAGTTTGAACTGAAATACATGGATGTTCTGAATAGTGTGGGCTGAAATTTTCACTCTTTTTTTATCACTATTAAACACTTCTTGTGAAAAATTCTGTCGTTTAATTTTCACCAAAAACTGAAAATAGAATGAAAACTAGTATATGTAACATATATTAAAATTTTAGAAAATTCTACCGTCCCAATTTTTCTTAATTTAGAAAAAAGTGGCTAAAAATCAATAAAATTGCTGAATCTGTGCTTTAAATTACCTCCCTTGGAATAAATCCGAGTTATATATATTTTCATTATCTTTGGACACTGTTGCAAAACTGTAGAGTTAAATGCATTCATTATAAATAACTGGATGGTTGGTTATTGTTTTCATGACAAATTTAATATTTGTTTGCTGTATTGAAAAAATTTTACAATTTTAAAATTTTGATAATACCTATTGTAATGCTTCTATTTGTTCGTGTAAGTATTAAAAGATTGAAAAACAGAGTTATCTCCTCCTACCCCAGGTCTACCCCCTTAATTAAATGTCAAGATTGACAAACAGCTCTGACAGTAAAGCTAAGGTGTGATATTGTGTTTAGCGCTGTATGAGCTTAAAAGTACAGGTAAAATTGATTTAATACACTTTATGCGACACAGTAAGAGGTTGTAATGTTGGTTTAATCGTTTGGTTTTTTCTGTTTCTTTTTTTTTCTTTTTTTTTTGACAAAACTCTGGATTTCGATTGTTGTAATAAAATCGTTCTTAGTCCCTCGATATCCCACTTTCATTATTAATACAAAACATAAAACAATGAAAGGGTATGGAGTAAATGTATCGATGTAATATTAGACGGCTTCTAATAGTACATGTTCAAACACATGAATGAAATCTAGTTCCGGATTTCCAAATGTTCTGATTTGATCAGCACTGAAGAGACATTAGTTGACGAAATGCGCATTTGCAGAAACTAAATTCTCTATTTTTTATCAAATTAAACCAACGCCTGAACGGTGTGATAAAAATATTTGTCATCTCTAGAGAGAGAGAACAACTCACGAGAAATATCCCGCCAAATCTGTTCGGAACATAATCCTCGGTGTTTTACAATATGTCATTAGAGAAACATTTTCTACAACTATAAATTTCGTTAATTATGAAATTTCTCACATCTTGTAAAATACATTTTCAAGTGTTTAAAAACTCGGCAAGCCTCTTTTTCAAACATTTGCAAAATTTAACTCGATGTGAGAAATTACATAATCAACTTAGTTCTCATTGTAGAAACTATGGCCGCCTTTGGGTGAGGATTTTTTATTGTTCCGAGTGTCCAGTAAGGGGATGATCTCGTGTTATTCCGCTCTAACGCCAAGAACATTCACATTTATATCAATATGGCTGCCATCGGAAAGATAAAATTGAAAATTTAAGAGAGCAAGAAATAAAGTGTTAAAAAAGCCTTGACAGCCTTGGAAATTTGACTGACGACAGGAGTTCTGTTTTGCACCCCAAAATTAATGTCTATGCTGATTCTTTCAACCACAGGGACAGGTATTCAATTAAATAAAAAAATATTAAAATAATGTAAAGTGACTAAACTATTTTTAGTTATTATAAGTATAAATAAAACTGTTATTTTCCATATGCAAAATTGAAGTAAATACTTTGATGTGAGGTGCAACTTTGATTCTTTTTAAATATGTCAGTAGCCCTTTAAAGTGCTGTTTGTTTCTTTATTTTCATTCTCCACGCAGGAAACTTTGAAAGAGCTATAATATATGATCAATTTACTTCATATTTTGATCAACATTTTAACCCTTTCCTATCAGCTTTCATATCTGGCTATGGATGTCAAACCACACTTTTAAAAATTATTGAAGATTGGAAAAACGCTTTAGATGAAAATAAATACACTGCTGCAATATTAATGGATTTAAGTAAAGCTTTTTATTGTCTCCCCCATAACCTTTTTTTAGACAAACTTAAAACCTATGGTGTATCTAATAATGCCCTTAAACTTTTACCTTACAGATAGAAAACAATGTGTTGAATTGGGAAATTCTTTTAGTAAATGGGAATAAATATATAAAGGGGTACCAAAGGGTAGTATATTAGGACCTGTCTTGTTTAACATCTTTTTAAATGATATATTTTACTTAATAGAAGAAACTTCACTCTATGACTATGCAGATGACAACACTCTTTCATATTCTGGCTATGACATAAATGAACTTAAAAGCATATTGGAAAATGACAGTTTGAAGTTAATTGACTGGTTCACTTTTAATCAAATGAAAGCTAATCCTGACAAATTTCAGGCTCTTGCAGTAGGGGAAAAACTTTTGATTTGGATTTAACTTTTGATTTAAATGATAATTTCATTAAATGTGAAAATAAAATTGAATTGTTAGGAGATACCATTGATTATCAGCTTAAGTTTAACACTCATATTGCAAACATATGTAAAAAATCCTCAAGACAATTAAATATTTTAAAGCGATTGAAATTTCTTAAACAGATTTGGGCGTCTTACATGTACTATGTATCACTCTTTTATTTTATCAAATTTTAATTACTGCCCAGTGACATGGCATTTTTGTATTGATCTTAATACTAAAAAGATGGAAAAAATCCAGGAAAGGACCTTGAAATTTATTTACAAGGATTACAATAGCTCATATGAAGAACTTTTACTTAAATCAAAATTACCCTCTTTGGAAATTCGACGAATCAGAACCATTGCTCTAGAAACCTTCAAAATTTTGAATAAACAATCACCATTATATCTTTACGATTTAATTGAAATTAAACCAAAAAAAAGTATTCTTTTAGGTACCAAAACACAGCCAAAATTCCAAATGTCAAGACAACAAGGTATTCACTAAATTCTTTTAAATATTTTGCTGCTAAAACATGGAATGATTTTCTGAACACTTTCGATCAGAAACCTCTTTTCTTCAGTTTAAGAATTTTTTAAATTCTTGGAACGGTAAATCATGTCACTGCTCTGCTTGTTCATCATAATAGTCTCTATTTTAGTAATTGTTCATTTTAGTTATTTGTATCTTCCTTTTATGTGTGACTTCTTTGGTATTTTTGCTGTGCTTGCTTTTTGCTGTTTTATTACTAATAACTAAATACCGAAGTCACTGTGAATTTACTTTCTGCATATGCGCATTTCGACAACTTATGTCTCATCAGTGCAGATAAAATCTAAACATTTGNCCTTTATATCTTTACGATTTAAGTGCAATTAAACCAAAAAAAAATATTCTTTTAGGTACCAAAACACAGCCAAAATTCCAAATGTCAAGACAACAAGGTATTCACTAAATTCTTTTAAATATTTTGCTGCTAAAACATGGAATGATTTACCGGAACACTTTCGATCAGAAACCTCTTTTCTTCACTTTAAGAATCTTTTAAATTCTTGGAACGGTAAATCATGTCACTGCTCTGCTTGTTCATCATAATAGTCTCTATTTTTAGTAATTGTTCATTTTAATTATTTGTATCTTCCTTTTATGTGTGACTTCTTTGGTATTTTGCTGTGCTTGCTTTTTGCTGTTTTATTACTAATCTAATGCTAATTGCTTTTGGTGCTTCATGGACAATTATGATGCTGACTTTATTTTGCTAATAATAATAACAATTATAATGTATGTGCTATAATGTGTTTGTGTTTTTTTATTTGTGTGCTGTGTTTTTGTAATGTATGTGATATATGTTTGTATTGTTTGTGCTATATATTATGTGAGGTATGTAATGCATGTGCTATATGTGTTTGTAATGTATATTATGTACTGTTATTCATGTTTAGTCGATACAAAAGCTCAATAGAGCTTGTGTTGAATGTTGTGATAATCAACTTAAAATAAAACTTTGAATTGAATTCATCAAAGTAGGACTAGATCGGCATTCCCTGATCGTTCATTTTCTTGAATTTCTGTTTGATTTTGGAACAAAAACACTCGATGGTCTGTCTGTGAACTCCAGTATTTAGGTCAAAAGGTTAAAAGAAAGCTCCAATTCTGCATGTTTCTATGGTAGGGCATTCACTGGTCCGAGTGTAAAGGTGTACCTTCAGCCGACAACATCCGTTGATGTGTCCGCAAACCTGCATATACTCTGGCTGGCTTCGTTGATGTATGTGGGCAAGTTCGGACACCCACTACCTTCTATGCAATTGATCAGAGGTGTGTTTTGTGCCACTGGTATGGCTTGCATTGGTAGATCACTTTCTTTTCCGCCATCTTTGATCTCGTGTTGTTCTTGTCACTCCTGCTGAAATGGAGAGTGAAATTTTGACCCGCGAACAATGTTCTCGAGTTGATGTTCCTACCGTTTGGGCGATATTTTGACCGAGAACGTTGTACTTGGATTTAAAAATCCCTCGCTCAAAGACGCCCTATATTTCTCAGTTACATTGGTATTTTGTTATGTTATACCGATTTTATTTAAAAACTAGCAATATCTAAATAAGAAAATTTTGTTAATACCTAAGGAGTATCTGCCTCCCGCATAGGTCCTTAGCTGATTTTGGCTTTCCTTTTAGCTCACGTGAGCTATTTCCATCATTTGGCGTCCGTCGTCCGTCCGTCCGTCCGTCGTAAACTTTTCCAAAAATCTTCTCCTCTGAAACCGCTGAACCTATTTTAACCAAACTTTGCCTGAATAATTATCAGGATATCCCGTTTCAAAATGGTGTCCGATGATCAAACAACATGGCTGTCGTTACTAAAAATAGCACATAGAGAAAAAATTGCTGTTTTTGGCAAATAAATCAAAAACCGTTACAGATATTTAAAAAAATGACGGGATAAAAGTGATCAGCATGACAAGATTTACGTAGCCTGCAATTTTTGAGGATAATCTGATCACCAGTTTTGGAGTTTTTGCTCTTTTCCGAAAATTTGTCAAAATTTTAATATTTTTTATTATCAAAGAAACTAATAGCAGATAGAGGTCAACTTTAAATGCAAAAATGTTCATAATATCAAGACCTACCCACCTGGAAATTTTAAAGAAAATCTTAATACAGATGTAGGAGTTATTGCCCTTTATTGGTCAAATTTTCGTTATTTTATACATTTTGCTTTATAATTAAAAAAAAACATTGGATAAGAGGTTAGGATTTAAATGCAAAAATGTTCAGTATGTCGAGGACTACATTTTTAGCTGAGTTGCGTCAAAGTGGAACTTATAAATTGATTAATGGTGCGTTGGTGTCCGGGTGTCTGGACCTCAACTGTTGGTTTACACATGATATTTTGAGAACCACATGTCATATGTAAATGAAACTTTGCACAGACATGACTTATGATTAGAGGAGAAACCCTATTGATTTTGAGGTTTGTGCGACAAAGGTCAAGGACACAACTTCAAAAAATAAAACAAAATTGAACATTTAATTAAAATCAGGAAATAAAGCTTATCACCACGTGCTTGATATTATTTTATAACAAAAACTGCTAAAAAGACTAATTGTTCATACAAAAGTACTCTTTATATTACTAGAACATGTTCATTTCATTTAATAATTCTAATTATGTACACCAAAACACCTTTTTGGGTGTCATTAACTTAAAAATAAGATATAATGAAAAGTCAAAATTAAAAAAGGGAGGCAATAAATAAGTATTCAATATTTCTAAAAGTCTCCTGCAATGTCCAGTTAAAATAAAACCCTTGAAAAAAAATACATTTCTGCATTCCGATTTTTTGTAAAAATTTCTGAAACTCAAAGATGGATTATTGATTTTAGCAATATGAATTGCCTAGAAAATAAGGGGGAACCCATGTCCAATCTTTTTTTTTTGAATGGTGGCCTAAAATGGGTTGTAATGGATTGTGGCGTTTTCAGTTTCCATGGAACCCAAACCAGAACACTGAATCTTTGAAAAACAGTATTGTGCTACACATTTTTCTTCACAATTTCAGAAATGTGTATAAACTAGATTATAAGAGAAACCCTTGCAAAAAGTTTTCTATCGACAGGGGGACTTGGAATGTTTTGATTTCAGCAATATGATTTACCTGGATTATAAGGGAAACCCCTGTCCATTTTTTTTTCTTGAATGGTGGTCTGAGGTGGATTGTAATGAAACCGCTTAATATACTTGCCCAGTTGGAACCATACTTTTTAACAACTGTACATAGTCGGCTTGAAGTTGATCCCGATTGAAGAATGTGTCTGGTAAGTCCGCATCTATTCCAAGATGGCCGCCAGCGGGGGCATAGTTTAACACTGGACCCTATGGGGAAACACATTTAAAGACATTCTTCTATTTAACTACTTAGTCTTCTTAAAAAATTATGTCTGACAAGTCTGAACCTCATCCACGATGGCTGCCAACAGGGACCATTGTTTAACATTGGACCCCATGACAAACTTCTAGAAAATGAGACACTTTAACAGGTACAATGTAATTTGAGGTAATTTGGGATGCAGTTAATGTCAGCCATGGACCAGGTGAACTATACAGGCTCTTGAGAGCTATTAGTTAGATCATATTGATAATCTGTTCTCTATCCGCTTTAACACATTTTTGTTGTTTATGGATTTCCAAATGTTTTGATTTAATCTGCACTGAAAAGGCATAAGTTGTCTTCACAGTCACTGTGACTCTTTGGTGTTTTGTTATTAATAACCTTGAAAATATAACTAGCAGCTGCAGCGTTCCATTCATGTCATGCCACGAACGGAACCAAACAGCTGTGTTAAATCATTGATGCTTCAAAACGCTTTTGTCAAAAATCAAAGAAATATTAATAAAGATACAAATGTCATTTCAGTATCCTATAAAATGTAATATCACTCAGATGACTTGTATTTTTTTATACATCAATGTACAAATACAAAATGAAAGGCTACGAAATGTATAGAGAAATACGAGCGCGATATGCGGCATTCTTATAAATAAATTACGTAGATTAAAACTTATTTCTGCTTAATATAATAAGATTTTCGATACATGCATGCACAAACAGAAAAGGGGCAATGATGTAAAATGTTTTGATGGTTCAAAAAGCTTTTGCAAATATAAGTCATCAAAATTTAATAAAAGTATACAATTGTGTGCATTTAATGGCAATGAAGTCTCATTTCAAACACTTAAAGATAACCTTGCAGATTGGGGTATCAGTTAACAGTACCCCTTATCTTATCCTTCAAAACTTCTGCCGAATTTCTTAATTACTGTTGTTTTTTTTCTTTGTCCACCATCTATTTGATAACAAATTATCTTACATTCGACTTGCTGAGTGCCCTGTGTTTTTCTATATGTTGTAATCGTCCACTAGCTTAAGACATTAGTGCTTTTGTCGGGCAAAGGATGACAGTGATTGTAAGTGCACTTTGCCAGTTTCATTAATATTTGTTGACAATCCCGCACCCATAACCAGTGAAGACATGGATGTAGCGTTGCTCGACAATTAGCAAAGGATTCCGCTCAAACTGGTGCTAGGAACCGTCTTGAACTTACTATGAGGTATGAGCAAAGCTCATTGTTGAAGGCCTGGTGGTGACTTCAAGATGAAGAACAACAATAAAAGCGTTGTTCCTTTGCTTGTTTTTTACTATGTATTAATCTTGTAGAGACTTTGTTTCATGTGCATTTAATCCATACATCCTTTCATTCACCAGGACAGCCTACCTGCGTTGTAGTAGGTAGTTTGTTTAGATAGCCAGAATCGATTGAGCTGAGGGATCAATTCTTTACAAATGTAGCTCACTCGGTTAGGAGCAGTGCTAGAGGTCCCGGGTTCGATTCCCAATGATAAGATTAGTAAATTTTGTATGGGGTTCGTGCATTCTGGTTACAAATAGAAAAGAAAGCAATCTGAAGAGGAAAATAATTTTAATTACACATTCCTGTATTTTGCTAAATTGCGTATCCTGCAATCGGTTTGGAGCCTTTACATTTTTGGGATAATTCGTTTGATATAATCCTTTTTTTTAAATTTAACTCATGTGTTTATATATTGGATATATATATATATATATATACATCCCTTGGGTCTCCCACAGAGATGGCGTGGGCAGTGTAATTTGTCTGTAATATCTGTGCATTCGAAGAGCAGCCAAATCCCTCGGTGGGAAGGCAATCTCGATATTCATTTCTCTAATTCTAACCCCGTTGGGTTCCTACCATAGACCGTTATATTTGATTTTTTAGGCCCTGCATTAGCGTAAATATTCGCAAATCCGGGGAGATGAACAAGTTTCCACGTTGACTGAATTTATAGACATTTTATTTATTCATTTTACTAACAGTCTGCATTCCCTTTCACTTTGTTTAAGAGAATCCATGGTACTTGTTTTGCTTTAAAATAAGAATTAGAGTGAGTACCGATGAAAACCCCAACATCTTATTTGTGCTTCGTTTTTATGGTATGTTATGGACCGATCTATGCTGAGC
>MJUU01029199.1:0-29137 GCA_002080025.1 Modiolus philippinarum
GGGTTAAACTAGTTTTATTGGGCCCAAACCTTCCCCCTATAGCCAATTTGATAAATAAAAAAAAACGATCGTAACAACAGTAAAATCTGTATTGCATGGACACGGGTTATGTATTCCGGTATATACATGAAATCATTATTCTTAACTCCTCACAGGAAGAGATCTTGGTGGAAGCTGTATACTGAGGGTACATCACTTACTTTGTCAGTTGGTGATGGGTCTGGAGCTGGCATGTCAGTTAACTGTTAGTAGTCTCTTGTGATTTCATGTTTTTGTCCATATATTTAGTTCTTTCAGTTTCATTTTTCACAATTGACTCAGTCCTGTTGCCAACTGAATTTTACTGTTGTTACGATTGTTTTTTTTTATTTATATCACATTGGCTGTAGGGGGAAGGTTTGGATCCAATAAAACTAGTTTAACCCCGCCGCAGCAGGTTTGCGCCTGTCCTAAGTCAAGAATTTATTAAGCCTTTGTGTGTCTTGTCCTTTTTCTAGTTAGTTTACTTTATGTCTATAGGAGTCTAGGATAACGTTTATTTCGCTGGACTTGATTGCTCTTTGTTCAGGGGCCGACTCCGACCTGCCGTTGGGTGTGGGGTTTTCTCACCGTTCATTGAAGATCTTATGGTGGCTTTGAGTTGTTATTACTCCCCTTTGGGTCGTTGTCTCTTTGACACATTCCCCGTTTCCCTTCTCTTTTTCTAACGTAAGCATACTAACGTTACTTTTTGGTCCTTCTCTCTCATGAAAAGTACTATTCTAAGACGTCATAAGCGTTACTTAAAAGCCCTTCTCTCTCTCTCATACAAATGCCCTAAGGTGGTTTAAGTGGTGCTTTCATGCCTTTCTCTCTCATGAAAAGCGTTTTACCTAAAATGGTTTTGCCGATACATTTACCCCTTTTTTCTTATGCTAAGTACTCACCTCAGCTGGTTAGGTATTAGGCCCTTATCTCACACAAATCACTGTTCTTATGGGGTTCCCACATTTTATGTACATGTCCGGTTTTGGCGAAACAATGATGCCCTTCCCTATTATGCAAAACACTGCCCTTTGCATGTTTTGGCTTAATTGTTAAGCCCTTCTCTGTTATGAAAGTTACTGTATTCTGCTTGTTTTAGCGTAGCTTTCAAGGCCATCGCTCTCCTGCAGAAGTACTGTTCAAATGGATTTTGCGTTACTTTTAGGTCATTCTTACTCACACAAATTATTCTCCTTTAGCATGTCAAGACTTTAACTTTAGGCCCTTCTCTCTTATGCAAAGCACTGTCCTTAGGTTGATTTGTATTACTTTTAGATCCTATGTCATTAATAGGTCTTTTCAGATATTTTCATGCACACTAAGTCTACTGTTATTTTTTTCTAAAATACATAAGAAATTTTATTTTTTAAACTCAGTTTAACATTTGAACATCTTCATTAGAAAACTTTTATTTGATGAGTTATACAATAGGTCAATTTCACTAGATTTCAGTTTATTTTGTATTCTAATTACATTTTATTTTGCTCTTCAAGCTCACACTTTCACTTACCTAATATTTCGTCCCTTTTTTGATGTCCATGTCAGGGTGCACTGGTTTACATTTTCTGTCTCTTTAATGAGGTCAGTGTTTAGGTGTACTTGTTTCTAGTTTTTTGGAGCAGCATCTAATAAAGTATAAATTTTAATAGTAAGGACATTAAATAATTCATAACATTCAGAATTACATTGGAGAATTACATTGGAATATATCTGGTATGCTCTTAATCACTAAGGAAATTAATCAAATAGAAAATAAGTTGTTTTGAAGAGGTGTTACTGTAGGTCCCTAGATAGTTGCCCCTGTTTGTGATGTAAAGAGTAAAAACATTATTCTTTAACTGAACCGATAATTAAAAATGCACTTGTTTGTTTAGTAATAGACAATTTGATAAAATTATATTTTATCATCAGCCAAAATTAGTCACGTCTTATGTAGAGAATTTCACATTGCATTGCACGTTTCTTGTTTTGACGTATCGTTTGGGTCCTTCTCTCATACGTATCACGGTATTTAGAATTTTTTCATTAAGTTACTTTTAGATCTTCTCTTTTACAAAGCACTGTACTTAGCTTGTTTAACCATTACTTTTAGGCAATTCTCTCTCAGGCAAATCATTTCACGTTACTTGGCATCACTTGTAGGCCGTTCAGATTTTTCATGTTTTTCTCTTTTTTGAGTTACTTTATGATCCTCTCTGTTACAAAGCACTGTGCTTAGCTTGTTCTTGCGTCACTGTTAGGCCATTCTCTTTCAAGCACATCAATTCAATTAACGTGGCATTATTTGAAGACTGTTCTTTTTTAGATTTTTCATGTTTATTTTTTTTTTCATATCATAATCTGCACCGAAGAGATAATAATTGGTCATCTGAAAAAAAACTCTTATTACTAAAATTCAGTATGTAGTTGTTCTACTTTTCCTAATACATTTATATATTCATCAAAATGAAAGTAATTTAATAGAAATTTCGGTCCGTTTTGTTCACCTTTGTATGTGTGTGTGTGCATGCGTGTGTGTGTGTGTGTGTGTGTCTTCATTTTTCTTTTCTGTGCCGTACTTATGTCTTTTTTTTTCTTTGTTTTTTTTCTATAATGCCATTATCCTTGGATTATTTTTAACAGACGGTTCTCATTTACTTTAAGTAATCTACAACTTTTAAAAAACATAAGTAAAATTATGCACCAGGCATAGGCTATCAATTTTGTTCATCAGGGTTATACTCTCAATAAAGTGTTCTTGAACTATTTTGGTTTTATATTTCACTTTTGTTTCAGCAACACTGATGCTTAACAGCTAATAACGCCTTAAAGAGAACAATATTTTTTTGCTTATCAAAGAGTTTGGTATTATTTGCCAAATCTTCATGTCAGTATGACATACCTGTTGTCGTGTAAACTGTTTATAATATTCACTGTAACTTCCGTATTTAGTTATTTGTTACCACTGGGTCGATGCCACTGCTGGTGGACTATAAGTCCCCGAGGGTATTCACCATCCCAGTAGTCAGTAGTTCGGTGCTGACCCGAAAGCCGATTCTATATGAAACCTTACAATATTTAAAATTTTGTAAATTTTGTTGAAAACTAAGGAGTATCTCCCTCATGCAAAGCTCTGTCCTTAGCTGATTTTGGCTGTACATTTAGATCATTTTGGTTATTTGTTCTCTATCAGTTTTAAAACATCTTTGAGTTTAGGGTCTTCCAAACGTTTCCATTTTATCTGCACTGAAGAGACATGAGTTGTCGAAATGCGCATATGCAGAATTAAAATTCACTGTAACTTCGGTATTTAGTTATTTGTTACCACTTGGTCGAAGCCACTGCTGGTGGACTGTTAGTCCCCGAGGATTAGTTAGTACTTCGGTGCTAACCCAAAAGCCGATTCTATATAAAACCTTACAATATTTAAAATTTTGTAAATTTTGTTGAAAACTAAGGAGTATCTCCCTCATGCAAAGCTCTGTCCTTAGCTTTTTTTGGCTTTACATTTAGACCATTTGGTTATTTGTTCTCTATTAGTTTTAGAATATCTTTGAGTCTATGGTCTTCCAAACGTTTCCATTTTATCTGCACTGAAGAGACATAAGTTGTCGAAATGCGCATATGCAGAATTAAAATTCACTGTAACTTCGGTATTTAGTTATTTGTTACCACTGGGTCGATGCCACTGCTGGTGGACTGTTAGTCCCCGAGGGTATTCACCATCCCAGGAGTCAGTACTTCGGTGCTGACCCGAAAGCCGATTCTATATGAAACCTTACAATATTTAAAATTTTGTAAATTTTCTTGAAAAGTAAGGAGTATCTCCCTCGTGCAAAGCTCTGTCCTTAACTGATTTTGACTTCACATTTAGATCATTTTGGTTATTTGTTCTCTATCAGTTATAAAACACCTTTGAGTTTATGGTCTTCCAAACGTTTCGATTTTATCTGCACTGAAGAGACATAAGTTGTCGAAATGCGCATATGCAGAATTAAAATTCACTGTAACTTCGGTATTTAGTTATATAATCAATGAAAGGGTATGATGTAGGGCACGTGAGGCAAAGTCTCTACAAATACATGGTAAAAAACAACCAATCGAACAACGCTTTTATTGTTGTTCTTTATCTTAAAGTCACCATGAGGCCTTCAACAATGAACTTTGATAAAGCATCAAAGTTCAAGACGACCCGTAAAACCGGTTAGAGCGGAATTCATTCAACTGTGTTATTGTCATGGATGAGAGAATGTCAACAAACATAAAATTAACTGGCAAAGTGTTCTTACAACCGCTGTCATCCGTTGTCCGACAAAAAGACCAACAGAAGACAATCACAACATGTATCAAACAACCGCATGGCACTCATCGAGTCATAATTTAGAAAACTTGGCATAATAAAGCCATTAGTCTGCTGTAAATATAACATAATAATCGTGAGCACTGGCTCGAGACAGGTACTAGCAAAAGCCAGCGGTAGGGTTAAACCGTTTTTTGGGTACCCAAACCTCCCCTTTTCCTATAGTATAATAAACATACGAATAAATCTCAATACCTGCATTCAATGATGTGCAAGTGGACATATAAAGATCTTATCGCTATTTGTTAATACATGTATCACACCTTGAAAATAAATAACTTGCATTTTATCAGATTAGAAAATTTAAAGAAATAAAACACAAAGGAAAATAGTTAGATGAATTATATAGACCTGAAGTTATTTAGAGTTGTCTCTCTTTATATTAGAATCAAGTTGCATTTAAAATAAACGATCCACAAAAGCTGACTTTTGTTCATCTCCAGAATAGGATTGTTTTGAGATACAAGAACATATTATTGGGTTATAACTCACATATATATAAATATTTTCAGAAAATTATATATATAGATACAAAATAAACGTCATTAAATTATAAAATTATAAAAGAATACCAATTTAGCTAATTATGTAAAATAAATAAATAACGGTGCTTGAACGATGACACAGTGTACGTTTCAGGGATTTAGTAATCTTCCATTATTGTTGTACAGCAGTTAATCTTTGATTGATTAAATTAATAAAAAATCTTCAAAATCTCCATCAAAATCGTAAGGATCTACGCGTATTCAGCTTACGGACAGACCTTTGCGCGAGAAAGATATTCCTTATTTTTTTCTAGTTTTTAGATTTGAACTTTTCAACATCTTGGTTTATTTTCATAAAAAGAATATTTTCAATCTCATGAAATGTAAGTATTAATCATTCACGAGCTCCCGAACTTCCAAAGAGAAAAATATTGAGACTTCTACAGATCATCTTCGTCATATATTTAAAGTAACTAGTGATTAACGTGTTTAGGTTTAAAATCTGTTTATATTTGGCATATGTTCACTTTGACTCAGAGACAATTGTATGCATTTAATCCCCTTCAGATATGACCTCATGTTGTAAGCTTAACGAAGAAGGGTGATAATTTTAACCTCCTATGCCTTTAAATTTGTTTTATTGCGAAGATATTTTCGAATGAATCAAAATACGAAAATCTGATGAAGCTTTTACCTTTGTAAGTGTGAATACAGTAAATAAATCTCCATTTCTTTCTATGTTAACTTCTATGACAATGAACACTCATAGTAATTTTCCCGTAATTAATCGGGAACTTTTATATCTCATTCAATAAAATATAAATTTGGGTCTATTTTTTGGCACCGTCAAAACATAGGGTCATGCGGCATTTTTTAGCCATTTCCGTTACTTGGAAACGGATATAGCTATTTCGCACTGAATTTCTTATTTCGACCTCCCTTTTCTTAAAACTCACTCTGAAAAAACGTAGAATGTTGTCAGGTTTCTTCTTTCGCTTTTTTAACATCACCTATGAACTAACTTTTGAAAAGCATTTATTTCAAATAATATCCTCCAATCATTCCATCATAATTTTTCATTACACTACTGAAATCTCTCTCCAAAATAGGCGGAGGTTTATTTACTGAAATCACACCTGCAACTTTGTATATTTCATTTCACTAATGGCCACACACACAACAAAAAAGTACAATTAGAAAAGATATATATGCAAAACAACCCCCCCCCCCAAAAATAGGAACAAAAAAAAAATGAATATTGAGATATAATTGAAAAATAAAACGTAAGTTTCTTTATTCCAAACATAGCTGCAGGTTTAGAGCACAGTGTAAAAATTGACCCTTTAAGAAAACATCATTTTCATCATCTGCTTTGACAATAAGAAAAAAATTATCCGAACTGTACTGGAAGAGATCAAATAAAAAAACATTTGGTGGTTATAAATAGCAAAACTCTTTAGTTCCTGTGAATTTAGTTTCTGTATATGGACATTTCGACAACTAATGTCTCTTCACTGCAAGTCAAATCAAAACTTTTGGAAATCCATAATCCGAATTATGTGTCAAGCTGATAGAGAACAAATTACCAATGGGGTCTAAATAGAAAAGCCAAAACCAGCCGAGGGCAGAGCGATGCAATAGGGAGAAAACCCTTAGTTTTAAACAAAATTTTCTCAAAATAAGATACTACAAATAGAATGGAATAAAAAAGATAACAGGAAACACCTACAATGGCCGAAAAACATAGCTTGGGTACTTGGTTTGCGGAAAACCTTGGGGACTAACATTCAACCAGCACAGATATCAACCTAGTGGTACTTAATTACAAAATAAAAGTTACAGTTAATTCTGTTTCTGCATATGGCTATTTCGACAACTCATGTCTCTTCATTGCAAGTCAAATCAAAACATTTGAAAATCCATAATCCGAAATTATATATCTGTAAAAGCTGATTCAGAACCAATTACTAATAGGATCTAAATTAAAAGCCAAAATCAGAACAGTGCTCTGCAGGATTGAAATACTTTTTAATAAGTTTTAAGAAAATTTTCTTACATTTAGATATAACATGTTTTCAGATATTTTTTTTCTTTGGTTTTCGGACCAGCTGGACCAGCACCAAAACTTTTACTACTGGGTAAGTGAATACCCTCGGGAATAACAGTCCACCAGTGGAGGTATCAACTTAAATCAGTGTTAATGATACAACGGCAGTGGAATACCAAAGGAATAACAGTCCACCAGTGGAGGTATCAACTTAAATCAGTGTTAATGATACAACGGCAGTGGAATACCAAAGGAATAACAAAATACCGAAGCTATTATGGCCATTTTTGTCTCTTCGGTGCAAGTCAAATCAAATCATTTGGGAAAGCATATAGCGAAATATGAGTAAAAGCTGATAGAGAACAAATCACCAGGATCTAAATAGAGAAGCCAAAATCAGCCGAGGGACAGATTTATTCAAAACGGATGTACTCCTTTGTTTTGAATAATATTTTCTTTAATTTTGATATTGCAAATTTCAAAAAAAAAATATTGTTTTTGGTTTGTACTTGCTCATTTAGGTTTTATTCATTAAGACATTTTACAAAATAGTTTTTTAAAATGTAAAGAAAGTTCCAAAGTATTTAAAATTTTTTTTTCGTATCACTTCATAACATTTTCATTTTAAAAAGGTGGACTAAAACACATGTGCTGAAAATCTGTTGTTGGATTTACAGAACACAGAAATTATGCAAGTGAACTAATTTGATAAAAACATTTCACAAAGATATCACTAGAGAAATGAATATTTCGCAATTTTTCTCCCTAATTTCAACGGTTACCCCAAATTTTTATATCTTATATGTAAACTATATAAAAATTTAAAAAAACATGCAATATATAATAGATTTTTAAAGCTATCCTCTCATAAAGTCATTTTCCCAATCATTTCTGTGTAAAATCCGTAAATTTTCAGTTTCAAATTTTTGCGCTTAAATGCCTTAAGTTTCATTTTATATTTTGAACAATAAAACAATAATGTTTCTACATAGACATTTTTCAAAAAAAAGTCCATAATTAGAAAATAATACCACCATATATTAAGTACAATTCAAATCAAATCATTTGGAAATCCATAAAGCGAAATACGTTTAAAAGCTGATAAAGAACACAATACCAAGATCAGCCAAATAAGCTGGGAGAGCTATGCAATGCAAAGAACTCCTTAGTTTTGAACAAAATTTTCTGAAATTTAGATGTTCCATTTATAATTCTACCTTATGATAGAATTGTGCAATTCGATTAGGAGATTGCCAGTGAATTTTTTGACAAATCCATAGTATTTCATACAACTTTTGAAGGATGGGGTATTTGACTAAAAATTTTCACTTTTTACCCTCTTCCGGGGTATTTTGAACAGATATATCATGATATTAAGGAGTATTTGCCAAAAATACAAGTCGCGGGGCGGTAAAATTTCCTGAGCCTGAAAGGCGAGGGAAATTTAGACCCAAGACTTGTATTTTTGGCAAATACCCCGATGTTCATGATATATCTGTTTAATTACAACGAATGTCTATTTCATTAAAGTGCACAGGTGACTCCGGGACAAATACCACAGTGGAGGGGTATTTGCCAAAAATACAATGGCTATTAACCAATCAGAATCCAGCTTACTTACATAAGGTGTAATTAGCTGAAAAAAATAGGCAATTGTGTTCTCTTCATTTAGACGTTTGTAAGAATTTTTTTTAAAAACGACGTCTCCTTTTCGTTTTACATGTATTAAACAAATAGGTGATCTTTGCTTGGGGGGTTTGCGAAAATATCCCCGTTGGTCTCGGTAAATATAACATCTGGCAAATGGCATTTTTCGTAACCCCCCCCCCAAGACATGATATAT
This sequence comes from Modiolus philippinarum, assembly GCA_002080025.1. NCBI lineage: Eukaryota > Metazoa > Mollusca > Bivalvia > Mytilida > Modiolidae > Modiolus > Modiolus philippinarum. The sequence continues at coordinate 8,739 of MJUU01029199.1, forward strand.
CTTTAATTCTAAATAAATATACAATACATCGGCAAACGAATACCAAAGCAAAAATGATGAAAGGGGGGATTCCAAAATCGAAAAAAACAAAATAACGTCAAATCATATCCAACACAAATTGAGACAGCATGACAAAGACAAACAAATAAACAAAAATGAACAACAACGCCTTAAAACTAAAGTACTATATAGCAGTGTGAACCCCTACACAATCTGAGATATCATCAAGTAGAATATGTAGTCCTATAAAATATGACTTCGTACTATTATTCCATATTTAACGTTTTTATCAGAATTTTGCATTTTTTAATTTAATATACTTTATATTTTTTTATTTATTTATGTTATTGTATTTTATTTTTTTATTATTATTTTTCTTTTTTGGAAAGTGCGAAGCGCTACACATTGAAAACCAGCATATATATATGAAAAAGAGGTCAGCGCGAGGTTCTATATTATAGGACTAGTAGAATATGGAGTTGAAAGAACTGTCTGTTTTGTGGCTGATTGGTATAGTCATTTTCTAACCCTTACACAAAACCAACTGAAATCCATTGTACGTGTTACTTCTCTAACCCTCAAACAGTACCAAGGTAAAAGTTTGACAAGCTTCTGTTATTCTTTTAAGTATTCGGTCAATTACAAGGACAAATCGGTACCACAAACATCATCAACGAAGACTTAACTAAAAACAAATGACAGTGTGAAATACAAGACAACACAAAAAACTAAAGCACTGAAAGTGTGAGCTACCTCTCAAAACACGGAGTATCATCAGGTCTTCCGGAACGGTAAGCATGATCTGCTCCACTGCCAGTGAAAAGTCCGGTTTGTCACAGTCGGTGTTTGTCACTCCGGCAATAAACTCTGGATCACTCCAAAGATGAAATAGAAAAAAAACAATACCAATATTTTAAAAAGTAATAATCAAAACTCATATAAAGGCTATATTCAATAAAATACAAAATAGGATATGAATGTCAACGAAATGCCGTCAAAGTGAAACCTGATTTGAAGTTTATTACAGTAGATTTTATAGTTGTGATATTTGTTTATACATGAAACAGTCATATTTAACCTTTCAGATGCGATTTTGTTTTCTGCAAGTCACATACCACGTTTTTCTTAAACGTCATAATTGGCGAAAAAGGTGAATTGAAACTTTGCAAGGTACCCGCGTTTTTATATGTCCACGTTAGGGAATAAAGTGCCATAATCGTCTGGAAACCTCGCTAAAATCTTGATGATGAAACAAATATATTGTTGAAAATATGTTAAACCTCCCTATATAAGGTACCGAAAATTGAATGTTTGAAACAAAGAGAAATAAGAACACAAACCACATAAAAGTATTAATTTGAAAGGAAAATGTAGTCCAATTTATTTTTGTCTTTTATTTGTTTATAACTTGTTATTGTTATCAATTCATTTTATGTGAATAAGGAGTCTTCTTATTCTGAGCTTTTTATTGTATTCGGAAGTGTATTGTCTCTACGTGCGAAAACAAAATCTACCCGAATAATATAAATTTCTGAATCGTGGCAAAAGTAAACTTCTATACTGATCAGCTATCGTTCAATCAATTAATTTGGTATGAAGGTATAACCCCCTTTTTTTTTAACTCCGGATCTTGGCCTTATTTTGGCGACTTGAGTCCATGGCCTCTACGGACTCAAAAGTCGAGGCATTTTGTACTTGTATTTTAAATTAAAAAAAAAAACATGCAAACAATTTTAAAATTGGACTTTGGACTTCATCTGTACTTTTTTGTACCCTGGACTCAAGGAGGTAGTGGGGTTAACCCCCCTTGTATTGGTTGTTCATACTGTAAAGAAGAAATTTTCTTTCAAGCCGATAATTATCTAAAATTTGTTAAATGGATCGAAAATAATGTAATATTTTATATTACATGTCTTCATTGAAAGCCATTAAAATAAAGCATCGCTTAACAGGCGCGGACCCAGGCAATCTGAAAAAAGCGGGGAGGTCCCAATAAAAGATGAAAGGAATTGTTTAGGGTATTGTCTTAGTAAAACACCAGGATATTCATTAAAAAGTACATGATTGTCAGAAAAGGGGTTCCAGTCCCTGGTATCCCCCTCGGATCCGCCAATGCTTACATTCATTTTGTCGACTAATGGAAGAGAGTGTTAAATTTACTAAAATATCTGTATGATAAACTGAATTTTTCGCTGTTCTTCATCCTCTTGATAACTGATGGGAGGGAAGGAAACAGAAAATTACAATTTTTCTATGATGAACAACAAGGTAACGCCTCTATAGATCATTCATTCCAAAATGAAAATATTTCGTTGTCCCTTTGCAGTTAAAACGAAATTTAAACAAGGGTTCAAATTTTAAAAGTGAATTAAAATGAACTGGTCACAAAAAATAATATATAGTCTAGTAACAACTAGATTATTACAGCTAGACTACCGAAAAAATACAAAAACATATTTTTTTTTATAACTTATTGGCTTGAAATTTGTCACGGTAATGATATTAAATAATGGTAAATTTTATTAACTTAATTGAACACCACCCTGTGAACAGCGGCGATACTAAATTAAGCCACACTGAACAGCGGTGACATTAAATCACTTTGCGTCCGTCGTCGTTGTCTGTCGTTCGCTGTCCATCGTCCTCAGCAGTTGCTAGTATATAAGTGTTGTCAATAAATTCAGCTGCTATCAGAGGGATAGGATAAAACATGACATTTATAATAAATAAGTGAAGAACCTTTAGCAAGTCTAGTAAAATCTCTAAAACTTTTACTGTTTCTCTCCTTTAAGCCACTTCACAAATGAGAACGGATATCTTTGGTTAGATCCAGAGTTTGTCACCGGAATGACTTCACTGACAGTTTGACGGGTGCCACGCATGGAGCAGATCATGCTCACCCTTCTGGAGCACCTGATGATACCTCAGTTTTAAAGGGGTTCACACTTCTAGCGCTTTAGTTGTGTGGCGTTCTTGTTAATGTTGTTTATTTGTTTTGTCTTTGTCATACTGTCTCAATTCGTGTTGGATGTGCATTAACGTGATTTGGGATTAATGTTTTTAGAATTTCCCCCTTTTTCGTTCTTGCTTCGGCATTCGTTTACCGATGTTTTCATTAATGTTGATCACTTATATTTAATGTAATTTTGATATTTTTTTTTCACTATGTGGATTATTTGTATCTTAGCAATATAAATTCATTCAACTCAACAGTATAGAAGGGAAACTCAGAAACCTATAAGTCATTATTTATGGAGTATGTTAGGGATAGTTTGTATTGCAATTGCAACTCGCAAAAAAAATGAAAGGGCAATATGGTAATACACACCAGGCTTTACTGTGAAATTTTTGAGATGTAAAATCATTACTGATTGAGAAAGATAATAAAAAATAAATAAAAACAAATAATGAAACATATAAGCAGGGTTGAAAACTTGCTCCGAATATACTTTCCATTGAAACGATAAAAAAAGTCATGCAAAAGACATGATCATTTGACCGATCGTATTTTGCCGCGATAAATGACTACAGATTCATGCAAATCTGAGGGGGCCGGAGGAGGTCTCATCCAGGAATCCCTACTTTATTTTTACTGAATTCCGGTATCCCCAACAACAAAAGAACTTAAAAACTAAATTTGTTTTTGATTTAAAACTGATTAGAATAGACAAAAATACTGTCATGTAAATTGTTTTTGATCCAAATTTCAAAAAGAACACATCAAATCAACCTGGCATCAAACAAGTGCACATGCACTGTAAAATTTATATCTTCCAATTCCAGAAGTTGAAACCATTGGAAGAAATTAATTAAATAGTACTGGAATGATGTGTGTAAGGTCCTTTACACGGATTTTTCGTTTCAACCGGTTCAGACGAGCAAAAACGTAGCTTTCAGTTGAATATTTATATTAGAACCTAGGGACAATGAATCCCGAAACTATTGAAGCAAATTCAATTTACCAAATATGATGATACAAGTCAATGGTATGAAAAGTGTCCAGCGTCAGATCCAAGTCTTTTGAGTGTAGGATAGATAAATATGGGATTTAATTTTTTTTCTGATATGTGTTTACTGATTTTTACTTAAATCATTTTCAAACATGCATTTATCTAAAAGAAGCATTATGGCAGGTTCAGTCGTTCAAATACGCAATACATCGTCTATCCCAGGTGCAACCTAAATGGGGGTAATAAAAAAATTACCAAACAGAGTTTTCATGAGCCGAAACAACCAGAAAAATTGTCAACCGCAATGATCCTGATTTGGTACAGGCATTTCAAAAGAAATGGTGGGTAAACCGAATTTATGGCGTGCCAAACCTCTCCTCCCATTGCAGTATTGTCGGATGTTGTCTAAAACAAACACCTAGTATACCCTTTCCAAGTCTGGCTATATGTTTTTCTTTTATTTTTTATTGGTGCTTTTTTTTATGGAGTTCCCTTGTGGATGGTGGCACGAAATTGTGATTTTTGACCATTCTTAGTGTTTCTTGTTAACTAATAAAGGTCATTGTTAGTGGCAAATTTATATCATCATTTTATTTTGTCTTATCAGAGTTTATAACACTGTTTTTAATATGCATTAACAGTGGTATCGTGAAGGCAAACACGATTACCTCATCTTAGTTTCTTTATTACTGTAAATTTTCTATTTGTTAGTTTTACAAAATTTAACACACTTTTTTTGGGACACTAGAACTTTGGTGGGTAATAATTTATACTATCTTTAAATATCTTTAAATATGATTTACTTTTCAATATGGTCGATGGTACTCGTGTTTTCAATTTTTTTTCAATATGTTCGATGGTGCTTGTTTTATGAGAATTATTCAATATGTCGACAACAACCTGTACCATACACCATACACCGGTTTGTATTTTATCTGTATTGTAAAATTGTTCTTGAATTAGAAATAACCCAAGTGCCCGCATTGTAAATCGTACAAAGTGTTTGTATTGTGAAATTACGCCAAATAACACCACGTGCCTGTATTGTAAGTAGCGCCACGTGCCTGTCTTGTGATAACACCACGTCTCTGGATGCTAGCAAGCACCACGCGTCTGCATACCTATGTCTTAAAATTTGATAAACTGACCATTTATAAGGTAAGAAGTGTTATTTAAAGTAAGGGTGATGTTTTGAATATCACCAATACTTTAATTAATCTTCAAATGTTTTCGCAAAGTTTTTTTTAAAGTTTTAAAGTTTTAAAGATGGAATATTTTTGCTTTTACGGTTTTCCTTGAAAGAAAGTCAATATTCGCGTCAATTTTAATTTGAGAAAAAAAATCCTTTTCTTTGTTTTGACTTGGTTAGGTACGTTGCCTTCCGGTCTTGTGGCCTTACTCCCTCTTCCCTTTTTATTGCATTTAAATAATGAACATTTAGTGATTTACTTTTCCTTTAAATTGTGGATTTTAATTTCATAACTCTTTTAGTTGATTTGAAAAAAAAATAACAATTTTGATTTAGATTTTAATTAAAATTTTCGCACACGGGGAGGATAAAAACCTACAAAAAACCTGTATACTGGCAGTTTTAGCAAAATCAAAGAAGGATACACCTCTTCAGAATAGTTCTCAATTCGATTCCACTAGTCAGCTTCAAAGCTCAAAGCCTGGATGGTTGTAAGTTATGTTCCTTAATTTTTTTTTTTTCGTTTAGACATTGGCCACGTAAAACCAACTTTATGACTTTTCTAATATTTTTCTAAGCATGATTGGGTAGTACTTCGCAATTTTATTTTGTGAAATACACTTTTTTTATAATCTAATTTTTAAAATGCAAATATTTTTTAACTGACTTATTTTAACAGAATGTATCAAAAACTTCAAAAATTATACTGCATTTACATAAATTGATAAATCGGTAAAATGATATTTTGTAAGAAAAACATTTAGGAAAAAATATTTGACAAGAGGAGAAAAACGAATGAAATATTTTACATGGATAGCACCATAGAAATGCAAATTCACTGGAACACAAACTTTCTTCAATTTCTAAAAAAAAAAGTATTTTAAGAATTATCAATGAAGGGATATGGAGTAAATGCAAATGAGACAAAGTCTCTACAAATACATGGTAAATAAGCAATGGAACAACGCTTTTATTGTTGTTCTTCATCTTGAAGTCGCCATGAGGCCTTCAACAATGAGCTTTATTCATACCTCACAGCAAGTTCAAGCGGTTTGAGCGGAATTCATTGCTAACTGTCGAGCAACGCTACATCCATGCTTTTTTATCCTAATGAACCATGGATGCGGGATCGTCAACAAACTTAAAGTTAACTGGCGAAGTATTCTTACAATCGCTGTCATCCACTGCCCGACAAAAAGACGACAGAAGACGATCACAACATTCAAACAACCACAGGGCACTCATCGAGCCAATTGTAAGAAAACTTGGCAAAGTAAAATTATGAGATGTGGGCACAATAAACAGGTGGTCAGAATTACAATTTCAGATTACAAAAAATAAAAAGGCCAAAATATGAAAGTGTGATAGCATATCCATATGAGAGATTCTCTCAAGAACAAGTACACCATAACTGAAATGTATATAGAGCATACATCTCTCTCACGGGGAATCTTTTTAAGAAAGCTATTTGCTAGTAAATTGAAAAATATATGGATAAAGAAACGGCAAAAAAAAACACTTCTTTTACCCTTTATATATTATTATTCATTAGATGTTTTTTAGACTATTTTAAAATTAAGCACTGCACGTGAGACCCCTTTTATTTCACTTCACGGGCAACACAATCAATAAACTTTGAATTCCTTTGAAAAATTCATGGACAAAAATTTATAGTTTAGCCTTTCTAAAAAAGCAGCTGCATATTTTGGTAATTATTTCCGTGAGCGCCGGGTATATTCAAATTCAAATTTCTATTGATAAATAATCCAAAAGAGGATTGTAATCAATGCACACAATACAAAATATCAACAAAACCACAAAAAAATATTTACAAATGTAAGTTTTATTATTTGAAAAAAATAATAATAAGTTATATTATAGTTATGGCTGAGGTAACTGAACGTACATATATATATATATAAATCATACACCAGCATTTCTCATTTCTCATTCTGTATAGTTTACTTACACCTTCCATGCAAAACTGATGAGTTTACCTTTAGCATGCCATTTGTTTCGACTTTTCTTTGCGTCAGACACTGATATATTCTTTCTATAATTTCAGTTTTACTGTTTAATAATTATCTTTGCATTTGAATAATCAGAGGGTTTTTCAGGGAGGCCCGATTTCCCACTTGATTTTTATTGGCAATCATAGTGAAATTTTAATTTTCAAGTCTACGATACACCATTCCAACATTTGTACGGAATCAATAAAAAAATTGATGCATTAAGGTTTACCAGGGTTTCTGTCAGATATGTTCTTTTAAAACTGCAATTTCAAGACTACAGAGATTATTCCAAACTAATATTCACTGCTTGCATATACTTTTAAGCGGTTAATTATTTATTACCTTATAAAATTATTTTCCCATTATAAAAGAAATGCATTAGTTTTCGCTATTTTTCAAAAATGCCCCGATTTCTTATGGGACGATCAATTCTTGTGAATCGCGGGCAAAAAGTCGGTGATCTTTTGCCCGGGGAAATTTTACAAAAACTATTGCCCCGGGAAATTTTACAAAAACTATTGCCCGCAATATTCTGGAAAACAAGGATAGGTTGTTTTTAACAATTAATTTCCATGTTAATCTTTACATATTCGCTTTAAAGTTTCATTTCTTGTTAATTGGACCAAAGTTTGATTTCACCCGTTAAAAATTTATGTTTATAAATCATTAGAACTCAGAAATTTAAATGCATTTCATGAATACATATAAAGTAAACCTTTGACAAGTTTTGAATAAAATTTAATTTGTCATGAAAACAACTTCTCTTTGCCCAGTTTTGAATAAAAATTGATTCGTCATGAAAACAACTTCTCTTTGCTAACATGAGATATGCTTTTGCTAAAATAATTTTATAAGGTAATGAAACAGTTATATAATGCATATTTGGGCAATAGACTAGAAAATTTTGCCCTCGGTGTCAGAAACCCCCTAGTTTTCCATTGCCCTCGGCCGTTGGCCTCGGGCAATAGAATACATTGGGATTTCTGACACCTTTGGCAAAATATTCTAGTCCGTTGCCCTCATATGCATTAAATAACTGTATATTCTTCAAAGCCCAAAATTTCTCTGTGTGTGTGTGTGTGTGTGTGTCCATATTTTTTCTTCTGTCCCGTTCTCGTGTGGTGTCCTTTCTGTTTGGTTTTCCGATCTGAATTGTTCGTTTTTTTGACTGACGGTTCGGTTCTTACTTACTTTACCCCCCGGCCCCAGATCAATAATATAGGTTTTAGCTATCAGAAAAGTACAATTGTAGCTTAATATTATGCTAAAATTTAAATAACGGAATTATTGGAAGATATTCAACTCGACAACTTATGGTCACTTAGAAGATATCTTAACACACTTATGGGTATAAAAAACACAAAAATCGTTTAACCAACAGCTTATTTACATAAGTTGGTGTACGAGCATGAATGAAAACATAATATATTAGTTTAAATTCAAATGATCCGTCACTAGGAAAATAGTTAAATCAGCTGTTGTTCGTGTTTTTTTTTCAAAAATTGCCTGACAGTATTAAGTCAAATGATAGGTTTAGATTCATTACCACTTATAATTATAACCCTATTCTTGTCTAACGTCTTTTTGAGGCAAAATCAGAAGCTAATTGATCGGCAATTTTGAAATTTTATATTTCTATTAATATTGTCATATTTATTTAATTAATTTAATTAATAGAGAATTTGAATAATGTAATTTTGTAATTATTAAATAGATTTTAATAAAACATCGTCAATAGAATTTCAAACTTGTATATTCGTTTTCCAGTATTATCTTCACCAGAAAGGGGACAATAAGACATAACCTTAATCGTTTAAATTTGAACGATCTAAATCGTAGTCTGGTTTGACTAAAGTAGACGTTAATTTCTTTGTTTTTTTTGCATCAATTGTCAACTCTTTAATTTTATATCAGTCCCTTGCGAACAAAATTAAGTTTCGGTGCGAACTGTGTTTAACTTTTTTCACTAAGTGCTGGGATGAACATTTTTTCTCATTGTTTACATTTCATAAGCAATTACTGTTGAGTTGCTACCGGACACTACAGCAATTGAAATAGAGATTTGGCGTGCAATTAAACTGGTTTAACCCACCATTCCTTTTGAAATGACTGTACCAATACAGGACAATTGGGTTTTCCGGTGGTTTTGAACCTACTTTGTCTTTTTGCCCTTTGGATGTTTGTTTGTTATTACCCATATTTATATATTTATATATTAACTGCTTTTGCATGAAATAAAAGGGACAACAGGAAACACCTACAATGGCTGAAAATTATAATTACATGCCATAATCTACTAGGGAACTACACCGGAAAACATAATTAAGACAAAAGACAAACGTAAACACCGATAGGAACTCGGGGCAGGCGGACTTGTTACCGGATCTAGCAAAAGCAAGCGGTAGGGTTAAACCGGTTTATGGGTACCCGAACCTTCCCTTTATCTGTCCCGTTTCCCTATAGTTTAGTAAACATTTATTTGAAAAAATGAAAGATGGGTCATGGGGTGCTCGTCGCTAATCTGCCGGCTAGCTGAAGGAGCCTAGTGTGCTGGTAAAACACTGTCGCACTACGGAAGAAAAATCAAACTGAAAACTTACTGCACGATTTGGTCAAGAATCATCATATATTTCAGTAGACATCGGCAGTATCAGTGAGAGGCCAGTATATATGTACAATTTTCAGGTCACTAGATCTCAAAGCTAATTTAACAGATGCAAGCAGAGTATCTTGTCAATATACCCTATTACGTAAAACATTACCGTAAAATAAGGGATGTGAAATACCAGCCATGATTAGATGTTTACAGGTTGCATTGTATTTATGAACTAAGGCTTTATATCGATGATAAAATTTAGTAAAGGTTTTAACTAGTTTGTGATAACGAAAACCCTGATGTAATAGTTTTTCAGTTATAAAAAGATTCCGTTCATTAAAATCGTAAACGTTATTACATACTCGAGCAAATCGAACAAGTTGAGATATGTAAACACCATATCATGGCTCTAATGGAACATCGCCATCCAGAAATGGAAAATTAACTATGGGAAAAGAAAAATCATCCCTTTTATCATAAATTTTAGTATCTAATTTACCATTCGTTGTATCAAAATTGATGTCTAAGAACGGACAATGATGATTATCCGAATTGGCTTTATTCAAAGTAAGTTATTTAGGGTAGATGTCCTTATAATACGTATTGAAGTCGTCATTATTTAAAGTTAAAATATCATCCAAATATCGGAAAGTGTTGTTAAACTTTTCAATTAAATGCTGTTAAGATGGGTCTTTGCTGATGTTGGTTTAAATATATGAAATTATAATTGGAAGTTGATTAAATCTTATACACAGTCTATTTTATGTATTTTGAAGTGACTTATGACCAAGAAAAGTGATCCATATGCAAAAATTTTATCACTGTTTGAATGGATAAAACCCGAGGATATAGAATGCTTCCGAAATCTGAGGCTCGTACACCATTAGTTTGAAGTAATTGACAATGTCCTTCCAAATTCTTGATTTTTTAGCTTTTTGGGATATAAAGCGAAAAAAAATGGTAACAATTCTCGTTTACATTCCTAATTTTACATTCCATGGTTTTATATTGGGTCCGTGCTGTTCATCTCTGTGTGTGAGCGTCTTCATTTTTCTTTTCTGTGCTATACCCATGTTGTGTCTTTGTTTTTTCTGCCTTTTTTGTTTCTGGTGTTGCCATTGTCCTTGGATTGTTCGCTTTTAGATTGACGGTTCGGTTCTCACTTACTTTAATTGAACACCGTAGTTACCCTTCTGACATCCCTCCCTGTGAAAGGTTTAGCGTTAATCCAACAAACAACAAATGAATTATATGTGTTCTTTCATATTTTACAGATTTTGTTGTTAGTATGATGTAGAAAGGCCTTTTTACGAAATACCTGATGTAATAGCAGTAAAAAACTTCTAATGCTAGGGCGATCTTCTAGGTACATTCGTTATCTAATATGTCTATAACTAACAAATTACCGAAGGCATTGTAAATAAGGCCTCTGCTTATGGCCATTTCGACAACTTATGTCTTTTCAGTGCAGATGAAATTTAAACATTTTGAAGTCCATCTTTAAAACCTGATAGAGAACAAATTACCAAAGATGATCTAAATAGAAAGCAAAATCAGCTAAGGACAGAACTTTGCATGAGGGAGATACACCTTAGTTTTCAACAAAATTTACAAAGATTTAGATATTGCAAGTTTCCAAATAAAATCGGCTTATGGGTCTAAACCAAAGTACTGACTACTGGGCTGGCGAATACCCTTGGTGACTAAAAGTCCACCAGCAGGTCATCGACAAAATGGTAACAAACAACTAAATATCGAATTAACAATAAAGGGATATGGAGTAAATGCAAATGAGACAAAATATCTACAAATACATGGTAACACAGCAATGGAACAGCGTTTTTATTGTTGTTCTTCATCTTGAAGTCACCATGAGGCCTTCAACAATGAGCATTACTCATACCTCATAGCAAGTTCAAGACGGCCCCTAGCACCGATTTGAGCAGTATTCATTGCTAATTGCTGAGCAACGCTACATCCATGTCTTTTTCTCCTTTGATCCATGGATGCGGGATCGTCAACAAACATAAACTTAACTGGCAAAGTGTTCTTACAATCGCTGTCATCAATTTCCCGACAAAAAGACTAGTAAAGGACGATTACAACATTTAAACAACCACAGGGCACTCATCGAGCCAATTGTAAGAAAACTTGGCATAATAAAATTATGAAACGTGGGCACAATAAACAGGTGGTCAGAAAAACAATTTTGAATTACAAAAAAATAAAAAAGCCAAAATTTAAAAGAATGATAGTGCATTCATATGAGAAATTCTCTCAAAAACAAGTACACCATAACTGTAATGTATATAGAGCATACATCTTTCTCCCGGGGAATCTTTTTACGGACTCCACACTGCAGGAGAGACAAACTCCTGTCTTACATCTCTCTCATGGGGAATCTTTTTACGGACTCCACACTGCAGGAGAGACAAACTCCTGTCTTTAATCTCTCTCACGGGGAATCTTTTTACGGACTCCACACTGCAGGAGAGACAAACTCCTGTCTTAAATTAAAAATGAAGAGATATGGAGTAAATACAAATGAGACAAAATCTCTACAAATACATGGTAACACAGCAATGGAACAACGCTTCACATCTTGAAGTCATAATGAGACCTTCAACAATGAGTATTACTCATACCTCATAGCAAGTTCAAGACGGCCCCTAGCACCGGTTTGAGCGGTATTCATTGCTAATTGCTGAGCAACGCTACATCCATGTCTTTTTCTCCTTTTATCCATGGATGTGGGATCGTCAACAAACATAAACTTTACTGGCAAAGTGTTCTTACAATCGCTGTCATCAATTTTCCGACAAAAAGACTAGTAGAGGACGATCACAACATTTAAACAACCACAGGGCACTCATCGAGCCAATTTTAATAAAACTTGGCACAATAAAATCATGAGACTTGGGCACAATAAACAGGTAGTCAGAAAAACAATTTTGAATTACAAAAAAATAAAAAGCCAAAATTTGAAAGAATGATAGTGCATTCATATGAGAAGTTACTCTAAATTTAGCCTCTGCATATGGCCATTTCAACCCCTATCTGTCTTCAGTGCAAATAAATTCAAACAATTGGAAGACCATCAACGTAGACATCTTTGCGTCTTCCGTTAAATTGTTTCTATTTTTAACTACGTTTTCAAAGTAACATCGCAGATTGTTTGTTTCTGACAGTTGTTTCTGATCTTCAAAAAGTTGTAATTTGATCTGCACTGGAGAGACATCTGCAGAATCAAAATTAATAGTAACTTTGCTATCTGGATGCTTTTATAAGCTTTTGCAAATTCATAATATATATGTATAAATTTTACTGTCGAATCTGCATCATGTAAAGTGCAACATATGGATCAGATCAGGCATGCATTTTAAAGCACCTTTTTTAAAGGAATTGCAATGTCACTATCGTTAGTTAATATGACAATTTTTTATCGTAATATCGTAGGAATTTCTACTGATCCGTGTTTCTTTAAAAAAAAGAATGCTTACAGAAAATATGTATGCACCTGTCCAGAACTGATTCAAATATTTTCCATGACGTATGTATCTTTAGTTGGCATCCGCATAAAATACATCATCTTCACATTCAAAAGGAAACTGGCTGAAAAATATTTGTACTTGTACAAAATGTAGTGTTTTGTCTCTTTTTTTCTCAAGAATATAGAAACAAACAATGATTCAGTCACCACAGCACATATGTACACCATTTGACCAGGATGGATACATGAATTGAATAAGCATTTGAAAAATATAGACAAGAAAGAAAATGCCCAAAATTTTCCTACTCTGTTTAATTTATATGACATTCAGCTGTTTTGCAACATAGATTTATTAAAAATTGAATTGCCCCTGTTCAGCAACAACACATAGCATATTAATTTTACTTTTTTTCCTGATATTTCCTTCAACATTAAAGATCCATGGCATAATTACATTCCTGTACTACAACTGCAACACAGACTGTATATCAATCCAAACTAACAAAATTGAAGGACCATTACACTATGATAGTGCAACAGATTTTTTCATGTCATGAATTGTACTTTTGTCAAGAATGTTATAATTTTGATTTATTTTTCAGGGTTAACAATCAGTTTGTGACAAGACAACAAAAGGAGAACCATTACGTGTAACAACATAAACAGTGGTGCTGAGCCTTTGAACAACAATAAAAAAATATAATCATTTCAGAAACTTGAATTAATTAGTGAATTGAACACGAAGAGTTGGCCCTTTCACACTCCAGAAACTCATTATTATACGCGAGAATTGTTACTAGGTCATTATCAAGAATTTCTGTTCTTATACCTCATAATGAGTATGTCCAGTTCTTGCTTCTACCTAAGTAACACATTTTTGGGGTCTCATTTCCTGCAATAAATTCACGGTCACAAAAGTGTAGAACGCTTTTTCGCGGTTTCGTCGTTTCAACGTCCCACGACACCTGCTAAGACTTTATTTATAATTTGGTTAGCAGGTTTTACCTAGAAGATTTACTATTGACATTGACGTCCTGAACGTGTACATTCCTTGTTTACGTTGATTTTGGTTAGCAGGTTTTACCTAGAAGATTTACTATTGACATTGACGTCCTGAACGTGTACATTCCTTGTTTACGTTGATTTTTTATTGAGCTGGGACTACAAAACAACGACAGTAGAATACCGAAGGAATAAGGGAAGCAATGACCACAAAAATTGAAGTCAAAATACATTGTAAAAACGGCAAAAGAGAAAAATATAGACAAAACAAGGACGTTTCAGAATTGAAATAACAAAAGCTTATAAATGTATAGGTGTGAATACAGTAAATAAATCTCCATTACTTCCTATGTTAACTTCGAAGAGAATGATCACTCACTCATAGTAATTTTCCCGTAATTAATCAGGAACTTTAATATCTCATTCAGTAAAATATAAATGTACGGCTATTTTTTGGCATCGTCAAAACATAGGGTCATGCGGCAGTTTTTAGCCATTTCCATGGCTTGAAAACGGATATAGCAATTTCGCACTGAATTTCTTACTTTGACCCCCCTTTTCTTAAAACTCGCTATGGAAAAATATAGAATGTTGTCAACTTCCTTCTTTCACTTTTTAAACATCACCTATGAACTAGCTTTTAAAAAATATTTATTTCAAATAATATCCTCCAATCATCTCATTATAATTTTTCATTACAATACTGAAAGCTCTCCCCAATAGGGGCGGTGCTTAATGATGTCATGTTTATTTACTGAATTCACACCTATAAGTATAATAAAACAGAAACTTAAAAAAAGTTTAAAATATGTACAACTTTAGCTGTTAATAATATCTTTTGTTGACTTGTATATGTTGTATAGTAACAAAATTCGCAGCACTAAAACAATGGTGACATGTTCAAATTATATGGCTCCATTCACAACTAAATAAACAATTGAACATTTAATATGATGTTCAGTTGTCTAGAACTCAATCTAGATTTAAATGGTTTACAGTTACCAAAAATTTTTAAACTTAGGAATATGTATGGCTTACATGCCTATTATCGGTGTACTTCTATTATCGGTGCATCTTGTCGTTGCCTGTTATTTTAATACCCGTCCGGGATATTTTCATGCTACTTTGATAAATCGCATGCTCTCTCTTTTAAGGGCAAAAATTCACGTGAAAAATGGTGTTTTTGAAGTAAAAAATTGCAAACAACTAAGTCACATCCACAAAAGGGCTGTTTTGTGGTGTTTCAAAGAATTTTCAAGAGCATTTATCTAAACAAAATATCTGAAAAAGTATATTTGTTATTCGAAGCAGCTATAGATGTTTTGTCATGCATTGAGTCACCACGCGAGCAAATACCGTTATCACCTAAAAAAAGTCCAGTAATTACCTTTCATTTTGAGCTTATTTCCCTCTACACCGATAATTAGGTTACCTGTGAAAAAATGATCCAATCATATTTCTTCTTTTTTAGCACATGCGTTGTTATCATGCAATGGTAAAAAAGTATTTTGAGGTCAAATGCGAAAGGTTATCCCTTTTTGTCTCAGCTCTTATAATTTTTTTCATAGGTGCAGGCAATATTACAAGAACACATGTCCAAATGCACAAATACACCGATAATAGGGATAGGAAGCATACAGCTATCCCATTCACAATAACAAAACAGTATTTGTAGTTGCCCATTTTCAGTGCAAATGGTGTAGTTTTATATACTTGAGTTCCTAAAAAAGTACTGTAATCTGTATTGGTTCAATTTCTTTCACCAGTTCTGATATTTTATTCGCAGTGGTTCAATATTTTGCGGTATGGAATATTTATTATATTTAGTAGTACCATGTTCAATCCCGAATATGTCATAAACGAAAAGATTACAGGAAACACCTATAACGTACAAAAATTACAATCACCTGCCACAATCCACAATGGAATTGCACAAGAAGAATCCTAATAAAAGACAAACGTAAATAAAGACAGGAATACTTCGGCAAACAAAAAACGAAGCAAAAATGAGGAAAGGGTGAATTCTAAGTTAAAAAATCTAAAATCACGGCAATTTATGACATACACAAATTTAGACAGCTTAACAAATACAAATCAAATAAACAAAAAAAAATTAGCAAGAACTCTACATATTGAAGCACTAGCAGAGTGAACCATTACAAAAACTGAGGTATCATCAGGTACTAAAAAATGGTTAGCATGATCTGCTCGATGCGTAGCACCCGTCACACTGCAAGTGAAAAATCCGGTTTTGTAACAGTCGGTGTTTTTCAGTCCGGTAATAAACTCTTGCTCTACCCAAACATATCTATTTGCATCTGTGAAATATAAGCATTGTAACGGTTTGTCAGATCATTATGACGACCGTGAAACTTCTGTAGTGACAATTGCCACAGTGACTGACCATACCCTTGATGTATAAGCTTTTGAGGCAGTTTCGCTCTATTGACAAAATCGCTGTACAAACTAAAGGCACGGCAATAAGGAATGAGTTGTGAAATGTAGACGCCAAATGCCGGAGATGTGGAACATTACTGCTCAAAAACGGGACATTCACTATTGGAAAGCAAAAATCATCACACTTGTCATAAAGTTTTGTTTTCAGACGTCCAGATGTATCAACGTAGAGGCATAGGTCCAGGTATGATGTTGATTATGGTGTCTCATGGAAGTGTTTCCATAGAAGCAATTACAAAAACAGGAAAACAGCAAACACCTACAATGGCCAGGAACTACAATCACATGCCACAATCCACAAGCAAACTGCACCAGAAAAACAATAATTAAAACAAGAGACAAACATAAATAACGATAGGAACTCGGGATAGCCGGACTTGGTACCGGCACCAGCAAAAGCCAGTGGTAGGGTTAAACCGGTTTATGGGTACCCAAACCTCCCCTTTTCTCTATCCCGTTTCCCTATAGTATCATAAACATGCGAATAAAACCCAATTCAGGTAGACTACTAACTCAATAACAGAAAAAGCATAAGACAAAACGTTATTTTGAAAGAAGGTTCAAAGAGTGCTCGCCGCTTAACTGCCGGCTAGCTCAAGGAATCTAGTCTGCTGGTAAAACACTGTCGCACTACGGAAGAAAAATCAAACTCAAAACTCCCCGAAGGGTTTAGTAAAGAGTCTTCATGTATTTCAGCAGACATCGGCAGTATCAGTGAGAGGCCAGTATATATGTAAAGTCTTCAGGTCACTAGAATCCAAAGCCAATTTAACGGATTTGTTCAGAATATCTCGTCGATATCCACTATTACGTAAAGAATGTAAGTTACGTCCCAGTTTTTCTGGATTATTTATCAGTTTTTGACATTTTTTAACAATATTTCCATAAAATCGAGGATGAGAAATGCCCTTTGTTATTAGCTGTTTGCGAGTCACGTCATATCTAGATATCAAATGTTCATATCTTCTGTAAAACTTCTTAAAAGTATTTAATAATTTATGAAATCTATAACCTTGTTGTAAAAGTTTGGATGTGAGAGTAAGGTTACGCTCATTAAAATCATCAAGGGTGGAACAAATGCGAGCGAATCGTACAAGTTGGGATATAAACACCCCGTAGGATGGAGCTAGGGGAACGTCGCCGTCAAGAAAGGGGAAATTAGTAATTGTAAAATCAAAATCATCCCTTTTATCATAAACCTTAGTTTTTATTTTACCAGAGTCAATGGTGATACTTAGATCCAGAAAAGGGTAGTATTTAGGATCATTGTTTGCCTTATTTAGTTTCAGTTGTTGTGGGTAAATGGTGTCAACATAAGCTAAAAACTGGGGATTGTCAATAGTAAGGATATCGTCAATATACCGGCTATTATCATTGAAAATAGAAATAAGTTTATCACTATTTGGTACAGTTCCATTTTGTAGTTTTTCATGAATTCCCGTTCGTAACAGAATAGAAAAAGGTCTGCCATGAGAGGTGTTCTCAAGAACAGTTATAAAGAAGAATAACAGCAAACACTTACAAGGCCAAACATTACAATCACAAACAAATCCAATAAGGAAACGCACCAGAAATACACACGAAAGAAAAAAAAACAAACGTAAAAAACGAAAAGTATACCATAACTGAAATATATAGAGAGCATACGTATATCGCATACGGAATCTTTTTACGAACTCAAGACTGCAGGAGAAACAAACTCCAGTAAAAAACTCTGAAAGCTTAATAAGTACAAAAAATGTGAATATACATAAGACAAAATTATTTCAAATATGTAGTAAAACCAAGCAATGAAACAACGCTTTTATTAGTGTTCATCGATTTTAAGTCATCATGAGGCCTTCAATAACGAGCTGAACTAATACCTTATAATAAGTTCAAGACGACCATTAGCATCGGTATGAGTGGAATTGCTAGATGTTGAAGAACTATTTCTTGTTATTCAAATTGTATTTCGATGAGAGGATTTTCCGTTTTCAAACATTTTTTACACTGTATATGCAGTGTAACATACAATCGTCTAATTCTCAGTCCTGAAGATGCAATTCCAGCAGTCTTGAAGATATTATGTATTAAATGCAGTAGCCTGATTCAGGTCATGTAGTCTCCTTCTTGGTTCAAGGATAAATTTTGAATCTTAAGATGAGCTGTGATGAACAGTTACCACATCTTAAATTCTTTATATATTGTATAACAAAATACCAAAGTTACTGTGAAATAGTTTCTGCATATGATCATTTTGACAATTTTTGTCTCTTCAATGCAGATAAAATCAAAACATTTGGAAATCCATCATCCTAAATACTATTATCTTATCCACTGATGTTTCATTCTGACGGATAATACTGATAATGCTTGATATGCAAAAGCATTATTCTCTACACAAAATATTGTGAAGTAGCGTGTGTAAAAACTCCTGTGCAATCCAGAATTTATGATGGTATCATATGTACAAGTCGTATTCCAGATTCGAAAATGGGATTTGCTGAGTTGCATCTCCCATTCTAGATTCCTAAATTCACCTGAAAACTGATAAATATTAAGGAACCATCTGACAGCACAATATACCATGCAGACTCAATATAAATAATAAAGTTAAAATTAGTTCATAGCAGAATATTAAGGGCACAAGCAAAATACTGCAATCTGAAGGTCCGATATTCAGTCGGATTGACTAAAATTCTAAGTTCTTATAGGATGCTCGTTTTCGGACTTCTTGATTGTTTGAATGACTGATTGATTGACGAGTAAGGTTTTACCTAGTGAGCAGTATTAAGCTATATCATCAGGTAAAAGAAGTAGTAAATAAATTCAACAAAAAAAAAATGACGGTGGATGAAAGTAATTTCTATTGACACTTGAAAAGAATAAAATGGGTATTGGCAGTAAAACCTGCTCTATATGAAACCGGGTTGTTTTTATAGGCAAGTAAGTTACAAATCAAACACCGTCTCAGGTCCGTAGGTTTATTTGATAACGATATTAGTATGACCTTGCAAGTAGTAAGATAAAAAAAACACAAATTCTAGTACAAGAAGAATAACTCGTACTACTAATATTTATCAGTATGAAAATACTATGTACTATACTGCTTATATATGAATAAAAATATAACAATATCTATTTGTCTCATTTTATCGACCATATCTATATGTGACATAAAGTTATCAGAAATGCAATTTATATGTTGAAATAAATAGTTACTCCATATTTCTACATTCTGCAGTCATACTAAGGTAATGAAAATATATCGAGCAAAACTACATGCTTAACTCAATGAAATAAAATAACATAAATAGCAACAAGCAATAAATAGGCAAAAAAGCTGCTAAAAATATCAAGCAATAAGCAAAGCTAAAAATGTGCAATAATAAAATGCTAACCTCACATGAGGTGCAAAGGTCCTCAAGGTAATAGTATGTAAATCTGTATCGTTTTACATCATCACCATAGTACATTAAACTTAATATAGTACACACTGAATATCCATACAGCTCATTAAAATTATTGCAATTGGAGTTGACATATGTGTTATGGTCTCATGTTCATTTACTCAATATCCTTTCGTAAAATATTTAATACAGGAGTTTGTCTTTTATTGCAGTGTGGAGTTGGTAAAACAATTCCCCGTGGTAGAGATGTATGCTCTTTATTTTTCTTAGATATGGTGTACTTGTACATGAGATAATATCTCATGTGTACA
>MJUU01029200.1:0-18258 GCA_002080025.1 Modiolus philippinarum
AATTCTGAATGAAACTTTGTGTATGTAATTGCCTACATTCAAGAATTTGCTAAACATTATTTACCGACATGCAATTTGGTCCTACCTGGCGACTTGAAACCAAACTTTGGTCAGTATACCCTAATTCTTTAATTGTCTTAAGGTTAAAGAGGAAACCGTACCCAGAAAAAAATTAACCATTTAAATTTCTTTGTTTTTGGTTATATTGTAGTACTATAGTACTTGGTTGTTGCGTGAAATTTTCAAACAACCTTACCAGGCTTTTTCTCGAGATATATGGGGCAAGAGTTACCTGCCCTTTGGTGATAATAGGTATTAACAACAAGGATATATTAGGGCAGACTGTAATGTGCATGTAATTAGTAGGGGAAAAGTAATCACCAATGGAATAAGCTCTGACTATTGAATATGTGATAACATTGAATAGACTTCGATTTTGCCACGTCGTAGCTCCAAAATTACTACAATACTCCCTTAACTTACAATTTTTAGGCCTTTTCATGCCCTTGCCGGACCATATTTCATGCCATGAAAAAGTCACTTTGATTTTTTTTTCATTGAATATATCATTTTTAATCAACAATAATATATTAAAAAACCAGTATAGCAAACCAGGCTTTTAAGAGACATACAAGCATTCAAAGTTGACAACATTGCCCTCCTCCCCTAAAAAATTTTGCTGCCAATAGTGAAAAAAACCGGAAGTGATATCATAGGCAGTGCTTGTAGCACCAAAACCAAACTACCATAGTCATGTGAGTGTATATGGTCTTCACTTGACTAAAACAGGAAGTTGTAGGTTGCACATGTCAAACCAGAAGTGGATACTTTCTTGCCTACTGTTAATCATAAACACAAAAAAGGTTATCATTTACAATTCTTATTTTTTGATATATTGTATGACAGTTCGACACGTGCCCCGAAGTCCTTTAGAGAGTGTGCATGCGGTACCAGAAGTTGTATATATTTCCTGTTGGCCACCATTTTGACCAGGATATACCTAATATGTTGTATATAGGTATATTTTGGATAACGTTGACTATATGAAGGAGTTGATATTTTTCATATTTTCTTGTTCCAAACTTCCTGGGAAATCCGCAGGGCTTGTTCTGGGAGTATTTCTATCATTTCTGCGTGAATTGTTTGAAAGGAGAGATAGCTTTTGTTTTTCTAGGGTGTTTGCCCTTTCCCCACAATTTTTGTATTTTATTATATCATTATTTTCCCTTTTCTTATTCCTTTGTGTGCATTATGTAATTTTTCACAACTATTTCTCTATTATTTTTTTTTCTTTTACTGTGTTATTTTATTTATCTTTTTTCTTTTTCTCACCTTATTTCAAGATTACCTTCATTTTTCATCCCATTCGGAGCAATTTGAATTTTTCCAGCCATTTTTCTGTTCCTATGGCAACGGTCGCCATTTTGATATTTTAAACTCCAAAACTTGTTTCTACACATTCTAAGTAACTTACCTGTCAAATTTCATTGAATTTGGAGCAATTTTATATTTTCCCGCCATCTTCTGTTCCCATAGCAATGGGCATCATTAATATATTTTAACACCAAAACTCGCTTTTTTATACGACCGCAAAAAATTTGAGGTCGTATAATGGTATGGCGCTGTCGTCACCGTCGTCGTCGTTGTCGTCCTGCGTCGTCGTCTGTAGACACTTTTGTTTTTTGTCAATAACTTAAGTTCCAGTTGACCAATCCTTATGAAATTTTAATACAGTGTTCCTTGGCACAAAAGTAAGGCTTGGGTGGGTTTTGGATATTTTGGCCTCTCCCGTTTTTTAAAAAGGGGCCAAAAAGGGCAAAATTGGGTGTTTTCACATATTTGGCTGTAGAATATTAATAATTCATTGGATTTTGATGGGGTTTCTTTCAGTGTGTTCCTAATTAAATTTCCTATCAGCAGTATGTCAACAGATTTTACGTGGCATGTACTGTTCACGAGATAAATGGGGCCCAAAAGGGGGAATTTTCAAAAATTTCAATTTTTTAATTTTAGTCCGATTTTGATGCAGTTTTTTGCAATGGATTCCTTTTGAAAATAAATACAGAGCTGCACCATCAGATTTTTGACAACATGTTTCTTTTCCGAGCTATGAGGGGCCAAATGGGGATAAATTTGCAGATTACCTGAAATTTTCATTTTTCATCGGATTTCGATGGGATTTTTTTCTTTGGATTTCTCTTGATATAAGCATTCAGGAGTATGTCAATGGATTTGGGGTAGCTTTAACCGTTTCCAAGGTACAAGGGTCAAAAGGGCTGAAATTGCAATTTTCAGAATATGTAAAATCTTATATTTTTTGTATTGGATTTTGATGGGGTTTCTTTCTTCAGATTCCTCTTATCATATAGTTAAAGTAATATATTGACCAATTTCACATACCTCTTACCATTTCAGATAAATAGAAGGAATTATAAGGGCTAATTTTAATTTTCCTTAGTTTGTGTGCAGCTAATTACTTGTTTTCTTTGATTTCATCTTGATATAATCTGTCAGTGGTTTTATGTTCCTAGTTTGTGTTCAGCTAATTACTGTGTCAAGCTCCTTATTGTATCGATCTATTTACTGTGTCAAGCTCTTAACTGTGTCCACATTTACTTTAAATCGCACTTGTTCAAATTTCAGTGGTGGACATGCTGCGGTCGTAACATGCTGCGCTTGGCGTAGCCCTTTATTGTAATCATGGAGACAAAATTCTAAAAACTTAAAACATATTAAATTCTCAATTTCATTTTCTCAAAAAAAATCACTTTTTTACCAAAAGGTAGAAAAAAGATGAAAAACTATGAAAATTGAACATTGACAGCTGCACCATCAGATTTTTGACAACATGTTTCTTTTCCAAGCTATGAAGGGACGAATGAGGATAAATTTGCAAATTTGCAGATTACCTTAAATTTTCATTTTTCATCGGATTTCGATGGGATTTTTTTCTTTGGATTTCTCTTGATATAAGCTTTCAGTAAAATGTCAATGGATTTGGCGTAGCTTTAACCGTTTCCAAGGTACAAGGGTCAAAAGGGCTGAAATTGCAATTTTCAGAATATGTAAAATCTTATATTTTTGTATTGGATTTTGATGGGGTTCCTTTCTTCGGATTCCTCTTATCATATAGTTAAAGTAATATATTGACCAATTTTACATACCTCTTACCATTTCAGATAAATAGAAGGAATTATAAGGGCTAATTTTTATTTTTCTTAGTTTGTGTGCAGCTAATTACTTGTTTTCTTTGATTTCATCTTGATATAATCTGTCAGTGGTTTTATGTTCCTAGTTTGTGTTCAGCTAATTACTGTGTCAAGCTCCTTATTGTATCGATCTATTTACTGTGTCAAGCTCTTAACTGTGTCCACATTTACTTTAAATCGCACTTGTTCAAATTTCAGTGGTCGACATGCTGTGGTCGTATCATGCTGCGCTCGGCATAGCCCTTTATTGTAATCATGGAGACAAAATTCTAAAAACTTGAAACATATTAAATTCTCAATTTCATTTTCTAAAAAAAAATCACTTTTTTACCAAAAGGTAGAAAAATGATGAAAAACTATGAAAATTGAACATTGATAGATTATCGTTTTGGTAGCAGTAGACAATACAATTTTCAAACAGTCCATTCTATGGAATGCCATCTTGGACTTTTGTTTTTGTACACATTTAATAAAAGTTGTTGCTGTTGCTATAAAATGAAAAAAAAAAATTGGGGCAATAACTCTTTTCTTTGAAATAAAAAGAAAACATTAGAGGAATTGATGCATCTAGAATATTTAAGTAGCTAAGCAACATGAAAAAAAATTTGCATTTCTTCTGGTGTTCAGTTTATGTTCCCTGCTGGCTGCCATCTTGGTCGGCTTTGGACATACTAGACATAGTTTTCAAAGAGAGCCAACGAAGGACACTTGTGAGCAAGTTCAGTTCCAACTGGCCAAGAAGTTTCAGAGGAGAAGATCTATGAATGTGTTTTCCATAGGGTCCAATATTAAACTGAGTTCCCATATGGCAGCCATCTTGGATGAAGTGCAGACTTGTTGAACATATTTTTTTAAAGAGGACCACCAAACGACTACCAGTATTGTGACCAAGTTTGATTCTAACTATTAAAAAAAATTAAAGATATTGATAAAAAGAGCAAAATTTCAAAGTCAGTGGAGCATGGCTGCAGGGAAATAGACATAAAATGCCACTTAATCTGATGCTAATGCAACTGCATACCAAATATTAACGGGCTACTATGAGTAGTTGATTTTAAACAGATTAAAAACATTTGATAAAAAGAGAAAAAATTTCAAAATTCAAAGTCAGTTGAGCTTGACTGTGAGGGTATCTACATAAAAAAGCCACTAAAACTGATCTGCACTGATGCTAATGCAACTGCATACCAAAAATCAATGGGCTACCATGTGTGGTTGATGTCAAACAGACACAAGAAAAAAATTAAAGACATTGATAAAATGAGCAAAATTTCAAAGTCATTTGGGCATGACTGAGGGGAGACAGCAAAATTGCCACTGAAACCAATGTGTGCCAATTCTTCAGCAATTGCATGCCAAATATTTATGGGCTACCATGGTATGTTGGTGTTTAACAGACACAAGAAAAAAAAATAAAGACATTGATAAAAAAAAGCAAAATTTTAAAGTCAGCGGAGTGTGACTACCAGGGCATAGCCTTAAAACACTACTAAAACTGATCTGCACAAAAGTTAATGCAACTGCATAACTAATATCAATGATCTACTAATCTAACATGAGTGGTTGATGTTGAACAGACACAAGAAAACATATAAACATTTGATAAACAGTGCAAAATTTTAAAGTCAGTGGAGCATGACTGCATAGGCATAGACATAAAACGCCACTGATAATGATCTGTAGTTATGCTAATGCAACTGTATACCAAATATCAATTGGCTACCGTGAAACAGTAAAAGAAAAAACACTTGTGAACACCGCTGCCCTCATCACCATAACCAAAACTTGCTGTTTTCGACTTTCTTTGAAGGCTCGACAGAAGAGCAATTTACAGATTTGTTGTTTTTTAGTAACGGCAGCCATGTTTGGTCTTGGAATTTTTTATCTAGATATCCTGTAATGATTCAGGCCAAGTTTGATTTAAATTGGGTCAGTGGTATCCGAGGAGAAGAGGCTTTCAAGAATACATATCACTCACCTGGCCCTTTACTAACATAAACAGTTTATGCTGAAGAGCCAACAGTTGAACTATAGTTCCAGTATGCCCAGTAGTTTAAGGGGGTAGAACTCTGTTAGTCTTTCCCATAGGGTCCAATATTAAACTATGTTCCTTGCTGGCAGCTATCTTGGATAAAGTGTGAACCTGAAAAAAAAAAGATTTTTCTTTCCAAGGGACCACATGAAGACTGTTGTGACCAAGTTTGGTTCTATTGGCTCAGCAGTTTAAGAGAAAAAGATCTTTGATTTTTTTTTCCTACTAGGTCCAATGTTAAATCTATGTTCCCCAATGGTGGCCATCTTGTATGTACGGCCGACCAGAAAAACACCTATTCTGCAGGGGATCAATCAAAGACTATTGTGGCCAAGTTTAGTTCCAACTGGCTTAGTAGTTTCAGAGAAGATCTTTGAATGTGTTTCCCATAGGGTCCAATATTAAAACTATGTTCCCCTCTGGCTGCCATCTTGAATTTAGTGCGGACCTGAAAAAACACCTGCTTTGCAGGGGACCACTTAAAGACTACAGTGGCCGAGTTTGGTTCAAATTACCTTTGTAGTTTCAGGAGAGTATTCCCATACAAGGTCCAATATCGAAACTATGTTCCCCTCTTGCAGCCATCTTGGATGATAAACACCTTTCTTGCAGGGGACCATCTAAAGCTGTTTTGGCCAAGTTTGTTGCCAATTTTCTGAGCAGTTTCATAGGAGATCTTTGAATGTGTTTTTCAATAGGGTCCAGTATTAAAACTATGTTCCTCGCTGGCTGCCATCTTGGATATAGCGCTGACCCGAAAAACGCTTTTTTGCAGGGGACCATCCAAGGACTATTGTGGCCAAGTTTGAATCAAATGGGCTCAGCAGTTTCAGCGAAGATCTGTAAATGTGTTTTTTTCATAAGGTCCAATGTTAAAACTATGTTCCTCGGTGGCAACCATGTTGAATATAGTGCCAACCTGAAAACACTTTTTTGCAGGGAACCACATAAAAATTATTGTGTTTCCAATTGGTCTTGTAGTTTCAGAGGAGAAGATCTTTGAATGTGTTTTCCCATAGGGTAAAATGTAAAAACTATGTTCCTCCCTGGCTGCCATCTTGGATATAGCACGGACCTGAAAAAAGCACCATTTTAACAGGGGACCACCCAAGTTTGGCCTCAATAACTCAGTATTTTCAGAGAAGATCTTTGAATGCGTTTCCCAAAGGGTCCAATGTTAAAATGTTTTCCCATAGGGTCCAATGTTAAAACTGTTTTCCTCGCTGTCATGTAATGATATGTTGAATATAGCTTGATTCTGAAAATCACCCTTTATGTAGGTGACCAACCAATGACTATTGTGGCAAAGTTTGGTTACAATTGGTTTAGTAGTTTCAGCAAAGATCTTTGAATGGGTTTTCCCACAGGATCGAATGTTAAAACTATGTTCCCTGCTGGTGGCCATCTTGAATATAGCTCGGACCTGAAAAACACCTTTTTAGAAATCTAGAAATTTAAACTTATATGTTATCTACAAAATTTTTTGAAATATAAACATAGGTAATCTATGACTATAAAGTTAACCTTAATGTGACATGAACACAGAAATCTAATTTTGCAAATATGCTGTCCTTACAAATATGAAAGCACATGCATTGTAAAATTATACAGTATACAGTTACTTAGTGATGAACTCACACCAAATTTGAATGCAAGTTAATCAAAAATAAAATGTGGGTCAGAGTGGCATGATTTTGCTTGGATGCTGACCTACCATTAAGATTAGATTTATGCATGTGCAAGGTCATATGGTCCAAAAATATACAGTGACTGGGCTATGAACTCGGGTTTAAACTGAAATGTCAATAAAGCTGAAAATATATGACAAAATGACCTAATTTTACCCTTCGGACTAATCAAACACAACTTTGAATCTATATATCCTGTAAAGATTCGTGCCAAGTTTGGTTAAAATTGGCTCGGTGGTTTTTGGAAAAGTATACAATGGACGGAAGACAGGTGCCAAATACTTGCAATAGCTCACATGGCCTTATGGATGTGATGTAGACTTGCTGGACCCATTTTTCAATGTGGGCCAACAAAGGACTATTTTAACCTGGTGGATCTTTGAATGTGTGATCCCATAGGGTCTAGTGTAAATCGAGATCCCTGCTGGCAGCCATTATGGATAAATTGTAGACTTGCCAGACACTTTTTTGAAAGGAGACCACCCAAGGACTGATGTGACCCAAGTTTGGATCCAATTGGTATTTCTGTTTCAGAGGAGAAATTCATTGCTTTCCAATAGAGTCCAGTGTTAAACCATGTCCTCCTGGTGGCCATTTTGGATGTAATGCAGACTTTCTCGACGCATTTCTCAAAGGGAACCAACTAAAGACTATTATGACCAAGTTTGGTTCCAAATGGCATGGTAGTTACAGCGAAGATCTTTGAATATGTTTTCCCATAAGGTTGAATTTCAAACTTTTCAACGCTGGCAGCCATCTTAAATAAGGTCCGACAACCTGACCATGTACAATAAAATGTAGCCCTTGTCATGCTGCACATTTTCGCAATTAATGCATTTTGAAATACAAGACAAAATCACCAAAATTGACCAATAAATGGTAATAACTCCTATTAGGGTATATCAATTTTCTTCAAAATTTCCATGCGGGTAGATCTTGATATGCGGATCTTTTTTTGCAGTTAAACTAAACCTCTATCTCAAACTATTTTGAAGTGTAAGGCAAAATATAATTAGACCTATAAAGGGCAATAACTCCTATATGGTTATTTAGATTTTCTTCAAAATTGCTGTATTTGTAGATCTTGACATGCCAAACATTTCTGCAATTTAAACTTAACCTCTATGTGTTATAGTTGTTTTTAGCAAAAAATTAAAATAAAAAACATCAAATTTTTGAAAATTAAATGGAAAAAGGGCAATAACTCTTAAATTGATCATCAGATTTCCTTCAAAATTGCATGCTTGGTAGATCTTGTCATATTGATCATTATTACACTGTCAGATTGTTGATATATGCTATGGTTTTGAGTTATTTGCACAAACAGCAATTTTCCCAATATTCTATTTTTTGTAACAGCTGCCTTGCTGTTTGGTTCTCGGACTAACCAAACATGAATATCCAGGCCAAGTTTGGTTTATAACAGCCCGGTAGTTTCAGAAGAGAAGATTTTGGAAAAATGAGGCTCTCAAGAGCTTGTACCGGTGCATAGACAGGTCCTATTAAAGACCCATAGTTACAGTATATGTTGAATTGCTTATTAGTTTAGGGACTAGAAGACCTTTGTTAGTGTTTTCCATACTATAGGGTCCAATGTTTAACTTTTTTCCCTGCTGGCAGCCATCTTGGATAAAGTGTGAACCTAAAGCACCTTTCTTGCAGGGAATTCGAACCACCCAAGGACTATTGTGGGAAAGTTTGGTTCCAACTGGTCTAGTGGTTTCATAGCAGAAAATCTTTGAATTTGTTTTCCCAAAGGGGCCAATGTTAAAACAATGCTCTTCGCTGGCAGCCATCTTGGATATAACATGGACCTGAAACACACCTTTTTAGCAGGGGATCATTTCACGACTATTGTATCAAATCGGCCCAGTAGTTTCAGATACGAGATCTTTGAATGAAAAGTTACGTTGGACGGATGGACAACGGACGCATTTTAGCGATGACAAAAGCTCACCCTGACTCTAACCAGGTGAGCTAAAATCTAAGGACCGTTGTGGTCAACTCTGAATAAACTTCAGGTAACCTTTTGCTCTGGGTAAAGAAATAGGACCTTGCCTTTTCCAGCGTGCCCGGAAGAACTCGTGATCATTTCTGAATAAACTCCAGGTAACAATCCTTCTTACTCTTGGTAAAGAAATAGGTCCTAGCCTTCTCCAGCTTGCTGGGTACAATTCTGAATAAACTCCAGACAACAACCCCTCTTACAATGGGTATGGAAACGAGATCTAGCCTTCTCCAGGTTGCCGAGTATAACTCCTTAGGGCATACTCTGAATAAACTCCAGGACACAACCACTCTTACACTGGCCTTGTCTAGCCTGCCAAAAACAACTCTAGTCAAGTCTGAATAAACTCTAGGTAAGAATCCCACTTACATTTGGTATAGAACTTGAACCTAGTCTTCTCAAGGTTGCAAAGTACAACTCCTCTGGGCCAACTCTAAATAAACTCAAGGTATTAAGGAAGTAGACCTGGGTAAGCTTAAAATTTTCCACTCGTTTAATATTGTATTAAAACTACACATCTTCATGTCCACTTTGAGCAATTTTCAACAATTTTTACTGTCCCATTTCTTGTGTAGTGTCATCAAAGAAACTGTGTTTCGGCATATTATTTGGTCCGTTCAGGACTTGATTTAGGTGTATAAAATTGATTAAGGTGTATAAAATTAGCCCAAATTAAATTTGTATTTGATATAAAATTATTTCAAATGCAAAATGATGTAGTTTAAACATGTGTTAAAGTAAGCATGAATAATGATAGTAAATTTAAACTAGTTTGAACTGAAATACAAGCCTAAAATTTTCCACTCGTTTAATATTGTGTTAAAACTACACATCTTCATGTCCACTTTGAGCATTTTTCAACAATTTTTACTGTCCCATTTCTTGTGTAGTGTCATCAAAGAAAATATGTTTCGGCATATTATTTGGTCCGTTCAGGACTTGATTTAGGTGTATAAAATTAGCTCTAACTAAATTTATATTTGATATAAAATTATTTCAAATGCAAAACTAGAAGTACGGTGGTCTGCTGGGCCACAAATGAATACCCCCGCTTCCAAAGTGTAACATAATACATTTGTCCAGACCAAATTTGAAACCACCCCAACTCATACAAGCCAAGAAAACAGTAAAACTTTAAAATATTGGCAAACAAGAAGTGGTAATATTACAGACCTCAAAATAGCTTACACAATACAACTCATTACTATAAAGCTCAAGACCAAATTTGAAATCATTCCCATCCATAAAATTCAAGTTAAAGGCGACGAACATTTCTCATCCATAGTCTGTAATATTAAAACTACAACATATCGGCAAACAGGAAGTAGCAATACGGCAGACCCGAAAATAGCTTACACATTACAGCTCATCATAATCAAGCTTCTGACCAAATATAAAATCATTCCAACGTAAACAAGCTGAGAAAACTGTGACGAAAATTTCTCATCCATAGTCTGTTAAAGAGTAAAACTTCAACATATCGGCAAACAGGAAGTAGCAACACGGCAGACCTGAAAATAGCTTACCAGTTACAACTCTTCATAATCAAGCATCTGACCAAATATAAAATCATTCTAACATATACCAGCTGAGAAAACTGTGACGAAAATTTCTCATCCATAGTGTGTTATAGTAAAACTTCAACATAACAGCAAACAGGAAGTTGTAACATGGCACACCCGAAAATAGCTGACACGTTACAACTTTTCATAATCAAGCTTCTGACCAAATATAATGAAATCATTCCAACGCATACAAGCTGAGAAAACTGACAAAAATTTCCCATCCATTGTGTGTTATAGTAAAACTTCAACATATCGGAAAACAGGAAGTAGTAACACGACAGACCCGAAAATAGCTTACACATTACAACTCACCATAATCAAGCTTCTGACCAAACATGAAATCATTCCAACGTATACAAGCTGAGAAAACTGTGACAAAAATTTCTCATCCATAGTCTGTTAGAGTAAAACTTCAACATATCGGCAAACAGAAAGTAGCAACACGGCAGACCCAAAAATAGCTTACACGTTACAACTCATCATAATCAAGCTTCTGACCAAATATAAAATCATCCCAACGTATACAAGCTGAGAAAACTGTGACGAAAATTTCTCATTCATATTCTGTTAAAGTAAAACTTCAACATATCGGCAAACAGGAAGTTGCGACACGGCAGACCTGAAAATAGCTTACCAGTTACAACTCTTCATAATCAAGCATCTGACCGAATATAAAATCATTCTAACATATATCAGCTGAGAAAACTGTGACGAACATTTCTCATCCATAGTGTGTTATAGTAAAACTTCAACATAACAGCAAACAGGAAGTTGTAACATGGCACACCCGAAAATAGCTGACACGTTACAACTTTTCATAATCAAGCTTCTGACCAAATATAATGAAATCATTCCAACGCATACAAGCTGAGAAAACTGACAAAAATTTCCCATCCCTTGTGTGTTATAGTAAAACTTCAACATATCGGCAAACAGGAAGTAGCAACACGACAGACCCGAAAATAGCTTACACATTACAACTCATTATAATCAAGTTTCTGACCAAACATGAAATCATTCCAACGTATACAAGCTGAGAAAACTGTGACGAAAATTTCTCATCCATAGTCTGTTAGAGTAAAACTTCAACATATCAGCAAACAGGAAGTAGCAACACGGCAGACCCAAAAATAGCTTACACGTTACAACTCATCATAATCAAGCTTCTGACTAAATATAAAATCATTCCAACAAATACCAGCTGAGAAAACTGTGACCAAAAATGTGTGACGGACGGACGGACGGACAGACGAACAGTCACTACCATCACTATATACCCGCCTCTTTTTCAAAGCGTCATAATCAAGCTTCTGACCAAATATGAAATCATTCCAACATATACAAGCTGAGAAAACTGTGACCAAAAATGTGTGACAGACGGACGGACGGACGGACGAACACCAAAAATAGCTAACACATTACAACTCATCACAATCAAGCTTCTGACCAAATATTAAATCATTCCAACGTATATCAGCTGAGAAAACTGTGACGAAAATTTCTCATCGATAGTGTGTTATAGTAAAACTTCAACATAACAGCAAACAGGAAGTTTTAACATGGCAGACCCGAAAATAGCTGACACGTTGCAACTTTTCACAATCAAGCTTCTGACAAAATATAATGAAATCATTCCAACGCATACAAGCTGAGAAAACGGACAAAAATTTTCCATCCATAGTGTGTTATAGTAAAACTATAACATATCGGCAAACAGGAAGAAGCAACACGACAGACCCGAAAATAGCTTACACATTACAACTCATCATAATCAAGCTTCTGACCAAACATGGAATCATTCCAACGTATACAAGCTGAGAAAACCGGGACGAAAATTTCTCATCCATAGTCTGTTAGAGTAAAACTTCAACATATCAGCAAACAGGAAGTAGCAACACGGCAGACCTGAAAATAGCTTACACGTTACAACTCATCATAATCAAGCTTCTGGCCAAATATTAAATCATTCCAACATATACCAGCTGAGAAAACTGTGACCAAAAATGTGTGACGGACGGACGGACGAACGGACAGACAGACGAACAGACACCACCATCACTATATACCCGCCTTTTTTCAAAGCGTCATAATCAAGCTTCTTACCAAATATGAAATCATTCCGACATATACAAGCTGAGAAAACTGTGACCAAAAATGTGTGACAGACGGATAGACGGACAGACAGACGGACAAACGGACGGACGGACGGACACAGTCATCACTATATACCCGCCGCTTTTTCATAGCGGGGGTATAATAATGATGTAGTCTAAACATGTGTGAAAATAAGCATGAATAATGATAGTAAATTTAAAATCGTTTGAACTGAAATACAAGGGTGTTCGAGACAATACAAGCTGAAAATATCAATCTATTTTGATGAGTATTAACACTTCTTATAAACAAGAGGCTCTCAAGAGCCTGTATCGCTCACCTGGGCCACGGCTGATTTATGCAGCTAAAATAATCCCAATGTTTTAAGGGCATTATTTTAATTTGTTAATAGACATTGATGTTATATTATCTTAAGTTAAACTATATTCCAGACTGGCAGCTATTTTGGATGGGGTGCAGTTCTACTGTCACCTTTCTTGAAGGGGACCAGTGAGTCTAATTTTGGTTCTAATTGACTAAATATTTTCAGAGGAGAACATCTTTAAATGCTTTCCGATAGGCTTCCAATAGGTCTCAAGGTTAAACACTGTGTTCCCCACTGGGGCCATCTTGAATGCCATGCAGACAAGCCAGGCAAATTTTTCAAACGGGAACAACTATGGCCCGTTGTGACCAAGTATGTTTTCACTATTGGCCATGCAATTTCAGGAGAAGATATTTAATGTTTTCCCAAATGGTCAAATGTTAAAATTGTTCCCCGCTGGCAGACATCTTGCATTAAGCAAAGACCTGAAAAACAACTCTTTTGCAGGGCCGCAACCTAAAGACTATTGTGGCCAAGTTTGGTTCCAATTGGCTGAAAAGTTTCAGAGATC
Organism: Modiolus philippinarum; assembly: GCA_002080025.1. NCBI lineage: Eukaryota > Metazoa > Mollusca > Bivalvia > Mytilida > Modiolidae > Modiolus > Modiolus philippinarum. The sequence continues at coordinate 13,493 of MJUU01029200.1, forward strand.
TTTGAAAGTGTTTTCCCATAGGGTCCAATGTTAAAACTATGATCCTTGCTAGAGGCTATCTTGGATATAGCACGGATCTGAAAAGCAACTTTTTTGCAGGGGACCATCTAGGGACTATTGTGGCCAAGTTTGGTTTCAATTGGCTCAATAGTTTCAGAGGAGAAGATCTTTGAAAGTGTTTTCCCATAGGGTCCAATGCTAAAACTATGATCCTTGCTGGCGGCCATCTTGGATATAGCCCGGATCTGAAAAAACAACTATTTTGCAGGGGACCATCTAAGGACTATTGTGGCCAAGTCTGGTTTTAATTGGCAAAGTAGTGTCAGAAGAGAAGATCTTTGAATGTGTTTTCCCATAGGGTCCAATGTTTAAACTATGATCCCGCTGGCGGCCATCTTGGATATAGTGGGGATCTGAAAAACAACTTTTTTGCAAGGGACCATCTAAGGACTATTGTGGCCAAGTTTGGTTTCAATTGACTCAGTAGTTTCAGAGGAGAAGATCTTTGAAAGTGTTTTCCCATAGGATCCAATGTTAAAACTATGATCCTGCTGGCAGCCATCTTGGATATAGCGCGGATCTAAAAACCAACTTTTTTCTGGGGACCATCTAAGGACTATTGTGGCCAAGTCGGGTTTTAATTGGTAAAGAAGTTTCAGAGGAGAAGATCTTTGAATGTGTTTTCCCATAGGGTCCAATGTTAAAACTATGATCCCCGCAGGCGGCCATCTTGGATAAAGCGCGGATCTGAAAAACAACTTTTTTGCAGGGGACCATCTAAGGACTATTGTGGCCCAGTTTGGTTTCAGTTGGCCCAGTAGTTTCAGTGAAGAAGATCTTTGAATGATAAGTTTACGCCGGACGGACGACGGACTAAAAGTGATGGCAAAAGCTCACCCTGGCTATAGCCAGGTGAGCTAAAAACTGTGTTGTTTTAATTTTTAATTTTCACCAAAAACTGAGAATAGAAAGAAAACTAGTATATGAAAGATATATCAAAATTTAGAAAAATCTACCGTTCCATTTTTTTTTAATTTAGAAATAAAGGTGTCAAATCAATAAAATTGCTGAAACTTTGCTTGATATTACCTCCCTTGCAAGAAATCTCACTTTTACATATTTTTTACTATTTTTAGATATCACTGCAAAAAAGCAGAGTTGATTTACTATTTAGCTAGATAACTTAATGTAGGGTATTTGCTTTCATTATAGGAATAAAAGTAATTTTGGAGGAGTTTATCGATGTGTAAACGCGGCCGACTCACTCACAAACTAAATAAAGTCCGAAGGACTTTATGTAGAGTTTGTGAGTGAAAGACCGTGTTTACACATCCACAAACTCCTCCAAAATTACTTTTATTTTTTATAATTCCAATCCTTTGAACTTTGAACAATGTTGTCACTGATTTTTACGTCCCCATATACTGCACTATTTAACGTCGTAGTGTATTAATGGGCAAGAAAAGTTTATCGAGAAATAACTTTTTTCTTGTTCATGGGACTTGGGCTTTTCAAGCTTGCTGGGTACTACAACTCCTGTGCTCCTAGGGGCAATTCTAAATAAATTGCAGATAACATTAACATTAACATCCCCCTTTACATCCCATCTCCCAACTATACATAAAGGTGAAAGTGGAGTATGCTGTCACTTCTGCAACAGTAAATATTATAAAAAATGTAGATAATCTTGAACCTAGATATATGACATCACAAATTGTAAAGGTTCAGATAAAATTTGCTAAATTTCTTATTGGGGTAAACAGGTCAGCTGTTAATTTGGCAGTTTTGTCAGAATTGGGAATATATCCAGTCATTATAAATGCTTTAAAATTATCAGTTGGATACTGGCTTCATGTGATTGAGTCAAACCAGAGTCTTCTCAAAGAAACATATAAAGCAAACATCAAAATTTCTGATGGATTTGCATGCAAAGTTAAATTGCTCTTAAATAAATTAAATTTTTCACATGTTTGGGTGAACCATAGTACTTTTTCAAAACGCAAACTATTACATTCAATTTTTGATAAGTTAATTGATAATTATAAAATTTATTGGAAGAGCAGTATTTTTGATGATAGTAAATCTGTTCACGGTAATAAATTGAGGACATACAGGAAGATAAAAAATGACTACAAAATGGACAGATATTTAATACGGTTTATCTCATTTATAAGATAAACCAATTTAATAAAAGAGATTTGTCTTTATGTGATAGTTGCATTAAATCCACATTTTGGGAACATTGAAACTGGAAATATGACAGTCTGATTTAAACATTCTTCAAAAGAAATCTATTCTTTAGGGATTTATATAGATTCAATTTACTTTTATCATCGTATTTTGGAATTTTGTTTTCATAATAGAATCACAAAATATTTTATTTTTGATTTTNTGTTTTGTCTTTGTCGTACTGTCTCAATTCGTGTTGTTGTGATTTGCCGTGATTTTGGTTTTATGATTTTAGAATTTCCCCTTTCCTCGTTCTTGCTTCGGTATTCGTTTGCCGATGTATTTTTAAAGAAGGAACCTTATTCATTTACTTGTGTTGGTGTTGATGGATTTAAAATAGATTTAAGTTTGTCTTTATGCGATAGTTGCATTAAATCCACATTTTGGGAACATTGAAACTGGAAATATGACAGTCTGATTTTAACATTCTTCAAAAGAAATCTATTCTTTAGGGATTTATATAGATTCAATTTACTTTTATCATCGTATTTTAAAATTTTGTTTTCATAATAGAATCACAAAATATTTTATTTTTGATTTTTATATATTTCTTTATAGTCCAGAATTTATTTGTTTTAAGTCAGGACAATTTTGAAGTTCATGTAAGTCTACATTAACTTCAGATAATATATCTAACGTAAGTAAACCAAGATTATATTCCACTTGAATCTAGGTTTTTGGTTAATAAAAAAGGCTTATTTTACAAGTGGATTTATTTTAAGTGTGTATAATCTAGTTGAAAGATGAGTTTAAATTTTAATTTAATGCTCTCCAATATGAGGCTCTTTGAATTTTTACTGCATTTGTCATATTAGTGAAATTCTCATCACAAATTCTCAGTTCTCCTTGAGTGGATTCATTTGAATTCTTGTATGCTGCTTTGTTTTAATGGGTTGTGCGTTGCAAGTAATTTTTAATGCACTCTGATGTCAACTTCTTGTTTGATTGAACTAATTTTACTTTATTGTGCAGATTGAATTAATTCCCGTCACAAATGTCTCGGCTCTCCTTGAAATGATTCATTTGAAATCTGGTATGCTACTTTGTTTTAATTAGTTGTACGGTTGAAGCAGTTCATATAGTGCTCTCTGACTTGGGCGGAACTTTGAATTTTCACTGTTTTCGTCATAATATTGAAATTTATGTCATTTCGTCACAAGCCTTGTGAATTGTGGGTAATTACATTATTATTGTCTATTTCCTGTCGATCACTGTGTCTACTCTTGTATTGTCCGCGCTTATAATTTATCACAAAACGTGCAAACAAGTCGAATCATAATCTATATAGCCACCTGAATGTTGCATACAAACATGTATAATTTTGAAATAGAAACTGGAACGTATCAGATATACCCAGAAATAGCAGGACTTATAAATTATGTAGCTCAAATTAAATTGTATACATAATATGCTAGAAACGACTTGCTCCACTGAGGGTAACATTCAGAAATTAAACTTATAATTGACAATGCTTGATTCGTGGCATTAAAATACACACATATACATACACTCATTCATTACATTATTTTTTTTCTTGAAGATATCACACAAAAATAGTTATTTTTCTTGTATGTTTATAGATGTATGCAACTAAAACTATATTACGATATATAAAACAGCTATCAATTCTAATCTAAAACCACCTATTTAGAGACGCTTTATCGTGCATTAAAACAAATTAAAAATCAGCGGTAGAATTTTATTACACCATATGCTTGTGACTTAACATAATATCGTTTCCAATTGCTTTCAATTTCCAAGCAATATTTGCAACACTGTCACTATTCACCGTCACTTCCATGAATGATTCCAACTCAGGTTTTCATTTATACACTCGGCAACAAATATGTATACCTGTACTAGAAACAAACATGAAAATAAATATCCGTTAAATTCATGTATCTTCAAGTAATGGCGACATGTCTCAGGTGATCTAGAAATCTTGTATCTATAAAATCACATGTATAAATAGTAACTAGAACTGTTTTTTTTTTGGTTAGAAAAAACAAATAATTATGAGGACGCACTGAGCTTCACATGTCGACTTAAAGGGCAAGTGCGTGGCGGTGAGTGGAGTGTGCCCCACTCCTTTTGGTGAGTGAGGACCTCCCCACTCATTTGGCGGGATGTGGCAAGATGAAGACGGGACACGTTGGCCCCCACAATTGACGTGAGCTATATTTTGGATTTATTTCTCCTGTAGTACAACAGGGATTGGTTAAAATGGCCCGGCTTGCATAATATTTTAATATGGGCTTCTAGGTTTGATATTTAAATGTGGCCTCCTTTGCCTACCAAAGGGGCCGGTTCTTTGAATCGGTACCGATTCGGAACCTGGGTTTGGAATTCTTTGATATAACCAGAGAGTTTCTGATAAATATATGCGATCGTTTGGGGAGCGTGTCCTGTCCATCTTTCGGACATTGGTAACGATATCCTTTTAAACAATATCGAAGCAGGATCAGAGACATTTCAAATCTTCAAAACAACGTTTCATTTCGGGCATTGTATCTCATTTGTTGGCCGTTGATGTGTCT
>MJUU01029201.1:11998-29662 GCA_002080025.1 Modiolus philippinarum
GCAGTTTTTCTAACAATGTTAAAAGGCGGTACAGTGATTTTTTTCATAAAAGTTTTAATTATTTCATATTTTGGAATTAATTTAATTTCCCCCCATTTTGGTGAAAATTGAATGTTAGGATTTCCATCATGAAGAAATTGAACGAAGCTGCGTTTTCAGCAATATTTTGACAACATATTTTCTTTTAATTCTGCAGATCAACACTTAATTATTACCTGTGGCCATTACTCTCTCATACTTAAGTCTTTATGAAGAAACTTGGCAATTTATATTCGTTTTATGCTAATTCTTATAAATCTACAGTACAGTAGTATACACGTCACGGTGATTACTGAACATATTTGTTCTTCTATATTTTGTGATGCTTATTTCGAGAGGAGCTACCAGACCAGCTGAGACTGTTCCACATCGCCATATAGCTATGACCCTTGCGAAAATATATTAACAGGGAACTTCGTCACAGATAAAGAAGTTAAAAAATTTTTAGAAAGGGTCCTAAATATCGTCCATCTCCCAAAATAAACTGGCAAACAAGTTCTGATATTTTTAAGGAAACAATTATCAATTTTTGTGTAAAATTAGGCAAACGAGAAAATGCAGACAAAAATGATGTTCAAAAATAAGATTATTTCAAAAGTCACCAACAGAATAATTTTTCCAACTGATGCTTTTCATCAGCATATTTGTTAAACAGCAGGTCCAGTATGCTGAGTGTGTTTGATGAACCTTATTTTTTCTGACCCAAACATGTATATCCGGTAGGTCAAACGACTTCCAAGTTACACCATTTAACACAGATGGCATCAATGACAACTGTGCCATGCCATAATACCATCCCAAAGTCATAAACATGGATGTAAATATGAACGTATTATGCGTGCATGCTTTAAGCAACCAGCCTCAGCGACACCCCTGTGATTGATAATATTTGTAAGGGTTCTTTCGATAAATTGAGAGAAACAACAACAGAGCCCGAAACAAGTTTACTTACACCTCAGCATTTCTTATTGAGTAGATTTAAGAAAACGACATCAACATACACACAGCTGAAATTTACACTGCAGCACTAACGGCAAGGTTACAAATTTAAAAAGATTTTCTTTTGAGTAGCAGCACACTATGTATTAGTATTACACTATCAGTAAGATATACAGCTTCAAGCATTAAGAATTTGGAAAAAGATATGTGTTACGCTGTTAAAAGATATTAACGGAGTGCTCTAATCAAAACACCTTGCTTACCAGAGAAAAAGGAAGCAATGATAACAGGAAGTGAGGATGATAAAGGCGGGAATCCATGGAATATCCATTTCTTGGTAAACAAAAATTAAGTATGCATACCCCGACCCCAAGACCTGACTGTTAATATGACAATTTTTTGGGAATCATTTGAAATAACTAGTTGTATATTTGCAATTAAAACCAAAACCACCATCTTCAATACCACCATCTTCAATAGTTGGAAATGTAATGAATCTTGTAGTGGATATCCCTCCAACACCTTGAGAATCATTATTTATTCTGGATAAAAAAATAAGTATGCATACCCCAACCCAAAGAACATACTACATAGTTTTTTGGGTGAAATAAAGAATTAATAAAACAGTGTTTGGGTAGTATTTGAAAAGGAATTAATAAATGAAAGAGTGAACCGCTGGAAGTTACTTGTCCATGAAAGCATTAAATTCTCTTAAAGACCTTGTAGTGGGTAAATGATGAAGTATCTAAATCTCAAAGAATCAAAATGGTGTTGTACCATCACGGTAGGTGAGAGATGATAAAACTAAGATCAGATTTATAGAGGTATGTACAAAATTACTTAATGAAACCATTAATTTCTAGGAGATGCAAAAAACAAGGCACGAAATATCTCCATCAAGAAGGAAGGCAAATACCTCATGATGCTCCAAATACATTTTACGCACAAATTTTATGATTGAAAACCAGATATTCGCAAGTAGACGTGATAAAGAAATAATAATGCATCTGAAAAATGTACTTCTATATTTCCACTGTCTTATTCTGTAGTTAATCACCTTAGCCGTTTCAAATAATTCTGATAATCTATTTTTAACTGTGCACACGGCACCACATATCGACGGAAGAAGAGTCCGACAGTGAAGTCCACCAGGACATTCCTGAATGAATCAAATGATTGTTAAAACCACTACATAGTCACTATAGTCACTTTACCAAGTGACTAAAAATGATCGCATATTTGCAATTAAACTTAACCTCTATCGACTATATCTTACAAAATATAATTAGAGCTGTCTTAGCTAATGTTGCAAGATCTACCACCACAGTCAATTTCTCTAAAATTACGGATAAGACCAACATCCCAGTATGTTTGAATTATTTGATCAATATCTATAAAATGAGTTTGAAGATCTGGCAACTACCTCATCTCCAGAGCATATATATATTATCAGCAGGAGAAAATAACAGCGGTTACACATATTTTCCAGAGGTATTAAATTGATGTACAAATATGTGTTAATAATTGCCACTATAATAATATATAAAAAGATAAACATCATATTAAGATGTCAGATTGGCATCATTCTATATTATGATAACTCGACCCCTATCATTCATAACACAAAACATCATCGATGCAGTTTCAACATTTATGTAAGCAAAAATTTGATGTAATGAACAATAACAATGTTTCACGAAAATAAACAAACACATATAGAAAAAAGACGGGGAAAGGGGAATGTGTCTAGAGACAACGACCCAAAGGGGAATATAAACAACTCCAAGGAACAATATAGATTTACGTTTTTATTGTTTAGATACACATTTAGATAATAATATAATAATAATAATAATATGTCTTATGTTAAAATATGTTCCCCGCTGTCGGCTATCTTGGATGAGGTACGGTAATAAAAACCACAAACTTCCAAGGGGATCACCAAAGTTCTATTGTGCATAAATTTGGTTTAATTTGTTCATGCTGTTTCATCGAAGATCTTTGAATGCATTTCTCAAATGGTCCAATGTTAAACCAAGTTCCCCACTGGCCGCCATTTTTAATGAGGAACGATCATAAAAATCACAAACTTTGAAAGACACAACCCAAGGAATAGTGTGATTAAATTGGCTTTAATTTGTTCAAGAACTTTCAAAGAGGTAGATATGTGAATGCCTTTTCAATAGAGTCTTATGTTATGCTATGTTTGCCGCTTGCAGTAATCTTGGTTGTGGTACAGCCATAAAAATCACAAATTTTGAAGGGGACCCCAAAGGACTATTGTGACTAAATTTTGTTTTAATTGTCCAAGCGGTTTCAGAGGAGAAGATCTGTGGACATCTTTTTCATAGAGTCATATGTTACGTATGTTCCCCGCTGGCGACCATCTTGGATCATGTATGGTAAACAAATTACATTATATATATTCATTCGTTTGGGTTACTGTATTTATCGACAGGTCATAGGAATTCCTATGGGTACCAATTGTGCGCCACTTATAGCAGACCTCTTTTTGTACTGCTACGAATCTCAGTTTATGACCAAAATCAGCAAAGACCCATCTTAACACCATTTAATTGAAAAGTTTAACAACACTTTCCGATATTTGGATGAAATTTTAACTTTAAATAATGACGACTTCAATGCGTATTATAAGGACATCTACCCTAAAGAACTTACCTTGAATAAAGCAAATTCTAATAATCATCATTGTCCGTTCTTAGACATCAATTTTGATATAACGAATGGTAAATTAGATACTAAAATTTATGACAAAAGGAATTTTCTTTTCCTATAGTTAATTATCCATTTCTGGATGGCGACGTTCCATTAGCGCCATCATATGGTGTTTACATATCTCAACTTGTTTGATTTGCTCGAGTATGTAATAGCGTTTGCGATTTTAATGAACGAAATTTTTTCATAACTGAAAATATATTACATCAAGGTTTTGGTTATCATAAACTAGTTAAAACCTTCACTAAATGTTATCATCGATATAAAGACTTAGTTCATAAATACAATGCAACCTGTAAACATCTAATCAAGGCTGGTATTTCACATCCCTTATTTTACGGTAATGTTTTATATAAGAGTAAAAAATACTTAACTCGCCCAACAAACTTATACAACCTTTAAATCATAAGGGTTATAATTACGATATTGTCGTAAAGTCATTACGTATGGCCTTTATTGGTATTAACATTGATTTTTTGATAGGATCTCTGCATTTTAACTAACCACATTCTAAATTTCTAAAATTTGTATTGCATGGACACGGGTTATGTATTCCGGTATATGCATGGAATCACTATGCTTAAATCCTCACAGGAAGGGATCGTGGTGGAAGCTGTATACTGAGGGTACATAACTTACTGTGTCAGTTGGTAATGGGTCTGGAGCTGGCATATCAGTTAACTGCTAGTAGTCTCTTGTGATTTTATGTTTATGCCCGTATATTTAGTTCTTTCAGTTTCATTTTTTCTAAATTGACTCAGTCCTGTTTGCCAACTGAATTTTACTGTGGTTACGATTGTTTTTTTTTTTATTTATCATATTGGCTATGGGGGGAGGTTTGGGCCCAATAAATCCAGTTTAACTCCTCTACAGCAGGTTTGCGCCTGTCCTAAGTAAGGAAATTTATTCAGCCTTTGTGAGTTTTGTCCTTTTTCTAGTTAGTTTACTGTATGTCTATAGGTGTCAAGGAAGATGTTAATTTCGCTGAACTTGATTAATCTTTATTCAGGGGTCGATTCCGACCTGCCGTTGGGTGTGGGCTTTTCTCAAAGTTCATTGAAGATCTTATGGTGACTTTGAGTTGTTATTACTCCCCTTTGGGTCGTTGTCTCTTTGACACATTCCCCGTTTCCCTTCTTTTTTCTACAAACTTTGAAGGGGACCACCAATAGATTACTGTGGCTTAACTTGGTTTAAATTGCTTCATATTGTTAATGTAGTTTCCGAGGAAAAGATCTTTGAATGCATATCTTATAGAGTCCTACATAAAACTATGTTCCAAGCCGACAGCCATCTTGGATCAGGTACGGTCATAAAAATCACAAACTTTGAAGGGGACCATCCAAGGACTCTTTTGGCTAAATTTGGCTTAAATTGTTGCAGAGGAGAAGTTTCTTGAATGCATTAACAATAAGATCTTATGATAAACTATGTTCCCCGCTGGCGGCCATCTTGGATGAGTTACGATCATAGAAATCACAAACTATGAAGGAGACCGCCCAAGAACTATTGTGAATAAATTTGGTTTCAGAGGAAAAGATCTTTAACTGAAAAGTTAACGATGGACGGGCAAATGATGGTAAAATCTCACCCTTGCTATACAGTTTTTGTATCAGTAGCTGTTACTTATTGAGGAATTGTTGACTGATTGATGACGGATTTTTGACAGATTGGTGACAGATTTTTCACTGATCGATGACGGATCCATGAATAACGGATGTGTACGTATTTTACGGATGTAAACGTATTTTACTGGTGTTAACTTTTTCTACTGATCGCATCCGTCAATTACGCATTGTATTAATCAGTGAATCACGTATGACGGATACGTAAATATTTGGAATTTTTAGACAAAACGAATCAACATAATATTCTCGTATTTTTCCAGGTTGTTACATACATCTTATTCGAAAATTAAGAAACAATTTGATTAAATTACGAATGCTGTATTTTGTTTCAATTTAAATCGTTTACATGTATTTGTGAATGAGAACTTGGTATCTAAACTGCATAATACTAGTCTGTGTTTTTTTGTGTTTAAACTCGATCTTTTAAAATGACCAAAACAATATTTTTTTCTGAAAATTTTATTCATCATATTCTTTCAAAGGAGTTTTATATTTTGCACAACATAATTTTAATGAATTTTAAGATATTTAAGTCTTGAAGGGTTAGATTTCTAGTGTGCGGTTTAAACTCTAAAAACTCTATAAAAATGACAAAAACAGTTTAAATATTTTGAAAATTTATTCATCATATACATTCGAAGGAGTTTTATCTCCTGCAAAACACAATTGTAATCAATTTTAACATATTCAAGGCTTGAAGAGTAAGATTTTTTGTCAGCGATTTAAACTCTGTCTATAAAATAACCAAAACAGTTAATCTTTTTTTTAATTTTATTCATCACATCCTTTCGAAGGAGTTTTATCTTTTGCAAAGCACAATTTAAACAAATTTCAACATATTTAAGTTTGAAAAGTTAGATTTTTAGTGTGCGGTTTTAACTCTGTCTATGAAAATGACCAAAACAATTTAATTTTTTTTTAAATTCTATTCATCATATCGTTTCGAAGGGGTTTTATATTTTGCAAAACACAATTTAAATGAATTTTAAAATATTTAAGGCCTGAAAAGTTTGATTTTTAGAGTGTCGTATAGACTCTGTCTATAAAAATGGCCAAAACAATTAAAATATTTTTAAAATTTTATTCATCATATCCCTTCGAAGGTGTTTTACCTTTTCCGGAACACAATTTTAATGAATATTTACATATTTAAGCTTGAACAATTAGATTTTTAGTCTGCGGTTAAAACTCTGTCTTAAAAAAAGAACAAAACAATTAAAATTTTTGAAAATTTTATTCATCATATTATTTCGAGGGAGTTTTTTTTTTTTTGCGAAACACAATTTTAATGAATTTTAACATATTTAAGGCTTGAAAAATTAGATTTTTAGAGTGCGGTTTAAACTCTGTCTATAAAAATGACCAAAACAATTGTTTTTTTTTTTGAAAATTTTACTCATCATATCCCTTCGAATGAGTTATATCTTTTGTAAAACTGAATTTCAACAAATTTCAGCATATTTAGGTTTGAAAAGTTAGATTTTTAGTGTGCGGTTTAAACTCTGTCTATGAAAATGACCAAAACAATTTAAATTTTTTGAAAATTTTATTCATCATATCCTTTCGAAGGAGTTTTATATTTTTGCGAAACACAATTTTAATGAATTGTAGCATATTAAAGGCTTGAAAAGTTAGATTTTTAGAGTGTGGTTTAAACTCTGTCTATAAAATGAGCAAAACAATTGAATTTAAAAAAAAAAATATTCATCATATCCTTTCGAAGGAGTTTTATATTTATCGAAACACAATCTTAATAAATTTTAACATATTTAAGGCTTGAAAAGTTAGATTTTTAGACTGTGGTTTAAACTCTGTCTATGAAAATGACCAAACCAATTTAAATTTTTTGAGAATTTTATTCATCATACGTTTTCGAAGGAGTTTTATCTTTTGCTAATCACAACTGCAATGAATTTTAACATATTAAAGGCTTGAAAAGTTGGATTTTTTGTCTGCGGTTTAAACTCTTACTATAAAATTGACCAAACCAATTGAAATTTTTTGAGTTTTATTCATCATATCCTTTCGAAGGAGTTTTATCTTTTTTGAAACACAAGTTTACAAATTTCTGTATATTTAAGTTTGAAAAGTTAGATTTTTAGTGTGTGGTTTAAACTCTGTCTATAAAAATGACCAAAAGAATTTAAATTTTAAGAAAATTTTATTCATCATATCCTTTCGAAGGAGTTTTATATTTTGCGAAACACAATTTTCATGAATTTTATTATATTTAAGGCTGGAAAAGTTAGATTTTTAGTGTGCAGTTTAAACTCTGTCTCTAAAAATGACCAAAATAACTTAAATTTTATGAATATTTTATTCGTCATATCCTTTTCAAGAAGTTTCATCTTTTGCGAAACACAATTTTAATGAATTTTAACATACTTAAGAATTGAAAAGTAAGATGTTTAGTCTGTGGTTTCAACAATTTTTTTTTGAATGACAAAAACAATTGAATTTTTTTGAAATTTTATTTTTCTATCTTTATGAAGGGGTTCAGTATTAGAACACAATTTCAATGAATTTTTGCATATTTAATGGGTGAAAAGTGAGATATTCAGTGTGTGATTGTAACTCATATTCTTTTGAAGAATTATTTTTTTTTTACTTGATGAAACACAATTTTAATGATTTTAGCACATTTAGAGTGTGACAACTTTGATTTCCGATTTTCCGTGTATGAATGCGTAAAATCATTTGTTTTTTGTTTTGTTTTTGTTTTTTCATTCCATTTTCGTTTCACTCATTTTTGCGTTCCTGTTATTGTCTAAATTGAACGTTTAACCAGCTGTATATGTAATTTTAATATGGTTTGTAGATGTGTCTATTTTCGACGATTGTTTAAATTCAACGTGCTTCCAACGTTTAATGCATTCTGACAAACTGTATTATATATGTATACTGTGAATTTCCTACGTACAAACAGAAACATCAAGTAAATATTAAAACAACCTTAACGTAAGAATTTAAGATGCATTAGGTGTAATTATAATTTTTTGTATGTATTTCAATTCTAAATTAATTTTTGTAATGAGATTATTTCGAAAAATGTATTAACTTGAAAGATAACGTAAAGCTATCAATCAGTCAATTACGGATAGGACCGATCAATCATCCGTCAGTCACGTAATTTACTTATTGTATACGTCAAATACGTGAATTACTTTTCCTATCCGTCGGACTTTGACGGATTTTTGACTGATATCGATCACTGATCGATGGCTGATCGTTGACGGCTGACGGATCGCTTAATGATTGCTCTTTTAGTAACGGATACTGAAGCAAGGACTGTTGCAAGATGAGCTAATAAAAAACATATCCTTATTTTTTTTCAATTATTCTAAAAATGGTGAACATGAGGCATTTTTTGCTACCAAATTTCTATATTCAGTGGATATTACAAATCAATCTTCATTTTATAGTATGCCATTGACTTAATGACTTGTTAGTTATATTAAACGATTTTAATTCAACTGTTTTGACTTATTCTAAAATGGAGTTGTGCAAGGTGTCTCTTTTGACCCCATTTTTTTCTAAATAAAGTTATATTTTGAAATATCTTTTTTAAATAATTATAACTCTCAATAGAATACAAATTAGATACCCTTCTTATTTCATCATTTCTGTTGTTTTTTTTCGGGGGGGGGGGAGCAAGACACATATTGATTTCGCTCTTTTATTCTCTTGTCAGGTGTCTTTGCTTTTAAATAAAACTGAAATGATGTAACTTCCTGATTCATTTTTTTACATTTGAAGGTGTTGACGATAATGCTTTTAAATGAGTTTATCATTTTTTAAGTAACACAGTTACTTAACAGAACTCAAACTCCAGTAACATGTACGCCCCTTGTATCATGTTAATTCACCAACAAACAGTGTCATCTGTGCCATAAGATCCTTATTGTTGTTCTCGCGTGGCTGTAGCAATTTATGTTTATGTGAAATGAAAAATGTATACATATAAAATATTTGTATTTCTCAATTCTGTTGGAATAAGCTAAGAATGTAGTAAAATATCTTTTAGTTTCTTTCAGTGCAAACTTCCAGCATATTATTTACTCTCTTAAATTCTGTTAACTGGCCAGGAAATGAAAAAAAAAAATCTAGTCGTTTCTTCATTGCTTTTATTTTTATAACAATATATTTTTTTGGTATAATTCTATTTTATTTCAAATATAATCATTCCCGATAAATTAGAATGTTTGATTTCATTGGTGAAATTATCTTCTTTTACGTTAAATTATATATATTGAATAAAATTGTGTTAATCTTTTTTTTTCTTATACATGAAATAAATGATTGCTTGACACTTCGTATTTTTCATTGTAACAATACTATAATGGACAATATAAAACACCTGTGGAAATAATCAAATTAAAGGCTGAAATTAAAATAAGTAAATATTTCTATTTCCTCGTCACATCTAGAATTTTACAATAATGAATTATGGATTCACGAAAAGAGAGTGTATACAAACGTGAGTCGAGAAAAAATACAGTAATTGACTGCTTGTCACAATCGACCACAGCGCAGCACAGCACAAGTGGTCAGTGTCATCAAATGACATGCACTGTAACAATCGAGGACAATTTGTGGCTTTTCAATTATTCTGAGTTACTGTTACAGTACAGGACAGTTACTGACAGTAGTTGAGTATTACTGTTTATGTCCTGGATTGTAACAGTTCTTGACAGTACTGTACAGGTTATTGACAGTATTCCAACAGTCATTAACAGTGAAGGACAGTGAAAAAACACTGTTTCTGGTATGGATTGTACGTTTTTTTTTTTTTATCATACTAATGGTTATTTAAAAAGTAAGCGCTACTGTTTTGGATATTGAATTTTCTCATGGCTTGCACTGATTTATGTCATAAGCGGCTCGTAAAAAAGACAACCAAAAATGCAGTATCTCAATTAAGAAGTAAATTACGAAACAGTAAATGTGTTGTCAGGCAATATGCAACGCAATTTTACCTCTGTACAAGGAAAATCTTACTGTTTTATTGCAAAAAGTATTAGAATATAGAGCATTGATCTCTTCCTGAAACACCCAGAAAGATAGCATTTTCTTTCTATTTATTAGAATATAACTCGGTCATGATATGACATAATATTTTTACACATTTATGTGATAAAAGGTATTAGTAGAGATGAACTTGTGGTTTTTTAACATAATAAACATCAATTGTACGGGTTTTTGACATATTTCGACAGTCATTAACAGTGAAGGACAGTGAAAAAAACGCTGTTTCTGGTATGGATTGTACGTTTTTGGATCATACTAATGGTTATTTACAAAGTAAGTGCTACTGTTTTGGATATAAATTTTTTCTCATGGCTTGCACTGATTTATGTCATAAGTGTCTCGTAAAAAAGACAACCAAATATGCAGTACCTCAAATAAGAAGAAAATTACTAAACAGTAAATATGTTGTCAGGTAATATGCAACGCAATTTTACCTCTGTACAAGGGAAATCTTATTGTTTTATTGCAAAAAAGTATTAGAATATAGAGCATTGATCTCTTCCTGAAACCCCCGGAAAGACCAGATTTCCTTTCTGTTTATTAAAATGTAACTCGGTCATGATATGTCATAATCTTTTTACACATTTATGTGATAAAAAGTATTTTTAGAGACGAACTTTGGGCTTTTTAACATAATAAACATCAATCCAAGAAGTGTATCTTCTTTTATAAGTGATTCTAAAAGTTTCATACCTTTCCTAGTGGATTCGATGGATTGTTTACCACTATTGCTTTTGTATTATGACTGATACTCTTTCGCAGATCTTCAAAATCAAGGATCCAGTCATCACTGCTGATGTTACTTCCCGACTTTGACCCTTGTTGCTTCAGCATTTAGAAAAAAAAATATCAATACTTTCATATAATTTTTATCTATCCAATTATTACTTATTTCAATAAAGTTAAGGGGATTTGCTCCTTTTAAGATTTCTGTCAGATATTTGAAACCCTCTGGTTTTATCTATATATAAGCATTTCAAATTTTTGCCATTAACTCCCCCTATTTTTCCCATAATTGCACTTTATATATCTCTATGATTATTAAAAAACATATTTTTTTCCCATCACATTCATTCATGTTAATGTTAATCCTTTGAAAAATCAGAGAAGTTCAGTTTCCCGACAAATGCTCAATTACGTAAATCTCAAAAACAAAATCATCAACCCCAATTTTTTTCACTAACATTACCTCTTTTTAAATTCTATAACAAAAAATAAATAAATAAAAACAGTTAATTTGAAAATTCTATCCTTTTCAAATAGATTAGCAAACACCCCTAAATGAAAAATTAACATGTTCCAAAAACCTTATATTAAGTAAAGATTATTATATAGCAAACATTTCAGCCATTTTTGATTAAAAAAATGGATATATTTATAGAACTTAGTCCTGCACAGCTTCTCGACGTGACCTGCATGTATCTTATGCAATTCTAACATTTGCAATCATGCCGAAGTTTGCACTAACTACACCAATTTTGTTTTACACGAATTATATTTAAGTTACAGCAGATGTTTTAATATAATATCATTTAACATTCTAGAAAAAAATAGCATTACTATGTAGATGAATCAATTTGAATTACCTCTGAAAAGAAAAAAAAAAAATTATTCCGCGTATCAATACTTTTCTTACCTTTTTTAGAGGTGAATATAAAATTTTCGCACCAAGAAACTTGAGAACCCTCTGGTATTCAGTGTAAAATGGCTCTATTAGTATAACCTGCAATTCATTCAAAGGAAATATATACAAGACATATGTAATAAGCATTTAAGAGATAAAAATCCAAATATCATTTGAAGTTAACAGAACCACCATTTTCCGCTTTGAATCCAGATTTCGGATTCAATTTGGTATTTATCAAATACTTCAATTTCAGACAAATTTGAAATATAAGCAGATGAAAAATGATTAAGCCATGGGTTAAAACAAATGTAAAAAAAATAACAATCAATAACTCGAGAATTATACCGACTTTGGAAAAAAATATGTAGTTCTCGAAATAAATGGGAATTTTCAGAGTAATGTTGACGTAAGGGATAACTATATTCCGTAACATTATTTGATATCAGAAACACACTGAACTAATTTTATATTGGTATTATACTGCTAACTGCAGATTCGTGCTGCAGCAACAATTCATCCTAGTGCACCCGAAAAGCCAATTTCGATTGCACTTAAAGTGATGACATATCACCGTTTTGAAAGTCCACTCAAAATCAGACGCGAAGTGCATTTGAAGTGCACATTGTCACTGCTTTTAAGGGATTGGTCGCTATCAAACACGTGGTCTAAGACAAACAAAAAATCACTTTAAAATTTCTTCATACTCAGGTACTGGGAAATATGAAAAGTGAGAATCGAACCGTCAGTATATAAAACGATCCTAAGATGACGGCAACATCAGAAGACCACAGATACAGAAATAACATGATTACGGCACAGAAAGAAAAATGAAGACAGACACATATACCAAATAACAAAATAAAGAAGTTACTGTTAATTTTGTTTCTGTATAAGGTCATTTCAACAACTTATATCTCTTCACTGCAGATAAAATCAAAACAGTTGGAAGTCCATCAACCGAAATACGAATACAAACTGATAGAGAACAAAAAGAACAATACGGACCCAATGAAAAACATGGGATATATCAAATGCATCGGCAAAGTAAGCATAGTCTGCTTTTAATAAGACACCCGCCATATTGAACATTTCAGCTCCGGTAAAGTTAAGTTTGGTGGAGGAAAAACAAACTTTAGTGGCAAAGAGAAAGATCTGTTGTAATCTGGGAAACAAAATCCCATAGCGGTCCACAAGATCGTGAAGTAAGTCCCAATTAAGATTTAGATATAAAATGGTTGTGATTGTTTTACATGCATCTAACATATTTGAAATAACAAGTGACCTGCCTATTTACATTACTTACAAAAATCATATAAGATAAACTCTGAGAAAAGACACGTGTTAATTAATCAGTTATAATACCGGATTATCGTAGGAACCCGACAGGATAAGAATTAGAAAAAATAGATATCGAGATTTCATTTCCACGGAGGGTTTTACCTGTTCTTCAAATGCACAGATATTACTGACAGATTACACTGCTCACGCCATTTCTGTTGGGGACCAAAGGGATGTATAATAGAGTGAACCACAAATTTATTTTGACACGTAATGTGACACTTAAGTATATTTTTTAACCGAAATTTTAATAAATCTCCGGTTGTCTAGTGGTATCGTATCAGACTTTTAACCCTTACAACCTTGACAGAAGGGGTTCGAATCACACTGGAATCAACAAAAAATTAATATCTAATATTAACAGATTTAGACTTAGACTTTGGATTGATACAAAAAATACATCACAGGTAGATGATTCCAGCCAAAATGATTAATTCCATTTTTTAACAAATTTTGTTCCAATGCAGTACCCAAAATTGCAGTTAATCTATCTTCTGCATATGATCATTTCAACAACAAATGTCTCGCTAGTGCAGATTATATCAAAACAATTGGAAAACCGAATAAAAACGAAAAATTTCTAAGTGTCATTAAAACAAAAATGAAAATGCCCACATTTTGATGATCTATGTTGAGTGCCCCATCAAAATATGGGCTACATTGTACTCCACTTCTTAGATGAAACAATTAATATACATGTCTATAATTTTAATCTAACAATGACATTGATGTTTGTACATCTTCGGCACAAGGTTCGTACCGAGGTATGAGTCAACAAAAAATTCAATCTAGCTTCCAGATGATTTTTTGAGAGTATGAATTACAATGGCATTGTTTGATTAGAATTATAGACATGCATGTGTGTATATTAATATATATGTATCTTGAAAAAGACTAAACCTTGTCATTTTGCTCACTTATAAATTTTATTCGATATCTTCAAAAAACTTTTGAGTTATGCAGCTAAAAGCTTTTTCTTTGTAAATAGGTTTTGTTTGATTGAATTTTATACTTTTTTGTTGTGTTTTAAAGAAAAGCCAGACAGGTCTCGAAATATCAACTGTTATTTTGTGTGCTTTTTACTTTGTTTATTTTGATATATATAGTTTGTCTAAAAAATGTAATAAACACACTAATAAATGTAAATATTTTCATGAAATATCTACAAAAGGTCTTAAATAAGTCGCTAATTATCAATTCACAAAGAATCTTCGTCAGGCGAGGCTGAACATTTAAAATATCTGAAAAATATTTTGTTGGTATGAGTGCATCGGTCATCGTTCAAATAAAAAAAGGGAATTTAAATCTATTGTATTTACTTTTTAAAACGTTTCTCATCTTTTTCATTAAGTCCATCAGGTTCAAGTGATCTGAGCTGGTACATCCAAAATCTCTCTCTGAGTTTTCGGGCTTCTTTGTCCCAAGATGAATTACATTCAATGGTCTGAAATGTAATGTCCTCAAACCGATGCCCAGTTCTTAAAAAATGCCTGGTAAGAGGACAGTCCCTTTCTTTCACACTGAACGAACGATGATTGTTAAATCGTTTGTTAAAGTTGTCCACCGATTCCCGAACATACTGTAGTTTGCAAGACTGACATGTGAGGACATAAACAGTGTTTTTAGACTTACATTTCGAGTCCGCATAAATGGTGTATTGTTGCCCAGTAACAGTGCTAGAAAATGTTTTTTCGGTATTGGCAGCTCGGCAGCAAGCACAGTTACTTCTACCGCAAGGCCTGTAGCATCCTGTTGTTGATTGGGGCTTTTTTTATATTTTAGCTGTAACAAGGATGTCTTTTATATTTCTACGAAAAGATGTTAACGGTGGGCCTTTAAAGATTTTAGTCAAACAGGGATCATTTTCTATAAGGTTCCAGTGTTTACGTATAACTCTTGTGATCGGCTTTAGGTCTGGATGGTATGTAAGTACAAGGGGAATTCGTTCAGTTGCATTTTTTTCTTTGTACTCCAGAAGATTAGCTCTGTTTCGCCGAGTCTGTGGTTTTGTTTTTGTTCCGTTGAATAGATTCTTTTGATGCTGACTGCTTGACTGAAAGGGATGCATTTAGCACAGTGAGGTGGGTGGCAGCACCTCGGAGAGAGAAATTGGTGCTTGTCTGTCTTTTTAGTATGTCATGGTTCCGTTTTGTAAAATTGTGGTGGTGTCCAAAAAACAAATTTTATCCGTTGATGACTCGGCAGTAAATTTGATAGTAGGATGAAACTCATTACAATACTGCAAAAACATTTCAAGTTGTTTAGATGTTTCATTCCACTTGAGATCTATGTCATCAATAAAACGGTACCATGACATTGGTCTGCATGGGGCATTCGAAACAACGGCAGTAGAAAGATTCGAAACAACGGCAACGAAAGGAGCCTTTGTTCTAATTCTCCCATAAAGATGTTGGCATATGATGGAGCTAGCTTCGTTCCCATGCTTGTTCCATCTATCTGTAGTTATTGTTTTCAAGCCCTTATTTTAGAAGTTCTACAAGACATTTGGTGGGAGGGTATTGTTCCTTTCGACTGTTCCAAGCAGTTTCACAAGCATGTATACCTTCATTTTGAAGGATATTGGTATATAAGGAAGATACATCCATAGATACTAAGATGGTATTTTCATGAAGGGGATTTAATGACTCCATTTTCTTTAAATAATCTGTAGTGTCCTGTATGTATGAATGAAGTTGTTTTACATGAGGACGGAGATGGAAATCGACGAATTCCGATATTTTTTTCTGTCGGATGATCATTTGCCGAAACAATTGGTCTTCCCGGCACGCCTTCCTTATGCAGTTTAGGTAGGAGATAAAATCTACCGGCTTTCGAATCCTCCTTTGGTAATAGATATTCATATGTTACATTGTCGATGTATTTTTAGTATTCATTTCAGAGAGTGTTTCTTTAATTTTTTGTGAAATTGATGGCGTAGGATCTTCAGACAATTTTTTATAAAACTTTTTGTTAGCAAGTTGTCGATTTCCTCCTGCAATGTAGTCGTCTTTGTTAAGAACAACTACTGCATTTTTACAAAACGGAACCATGACATTTGATCTCCATACTAAAAAGACAGACAAGCACCAATTTCTCTCTCCGAGTAGTTGCCACCCACCTCACTGTGCTAAAAGCATCCCTTTCAGTCAAGCAGTCCGCATCAAAAGAATTTGTTCAACGGAACAAAAACAAAACCACAGACTCGGCGAACTCAGAAAACATCTTGCTGCACGTGGTTATAAAGACCAAAATATTTCAACATCTTTTGAGAAGGTAAAAAATATTGACAGAGCTAATCTTCGTAAGTACAAAGAAAAAATGCAACTGAACGAATTCCCCTTGTACTTGCATACCATCCAGACCTAAAGCCGATCCCAAGAGTTATACATAAAAACTGGAACCTTATAGAAAATGATCCCTGTTTGACTAAAATCTTTAAAGCCCCACCGTTAACATCTTTTCGTAGGCCAAGAAATATAAAAGACATCCTTGTTACAGCTAAAATATCAAAAAAGCCTCAATCAACAACAGGATGCTACAGGCCTTGCGGTAGAAGTAACTGTGCTTGCTGCCGAGCTGCCAATACCGAAAAAAACATTTTCTAGCACTGTTCACTATGAACAGAAAAAAGTACTGTCCATACCAGGAACAGTGATTTTTTCACTGTCATTCACTGTTCTCTGCTGTGGTAGTACTGTGAAATATTTATTAAGTACTGTTAAGAACTGTGCCAATCGGGGACAGTCATTAACAGTAATACCCAAGTACTGTGATTAACTGTCCAGTACTGTAACAGTTACTCGCAGTAAATGACAGTATTTACAATTACTGTCATGCACTGTCCCGGATTGTTACAGTTCATGTCAGTTAATTACAGTTTCACTTGTACTGTCCTGCACTGTGGTTGATTGTGACAGGCAGTCACAGTCGATCACAGTATTACCGTATTTGTGCTAGATTCATGTACATGTATTTATATAGACTCTCTTTTTCGGAATCCAAAACTAATAGTTAAAAATAACAAATAGAAATATTAATACGTAAGTTTCAGCTTTTAATTTGATTATTTCCACAACTTTATGATGAAAAATACAAATTGTCAAACAATCTATTATTTCCTGTATAAAATAAAAAGCCCGTGCAAATTTACTGAAAAGAAAATAATGTCTTCAATGAAATACCAACTTTTATTTATACTGGATTATTTAATTAAAAGTAAAACAGAATTATACCAAAATATTATATAATAGAAATAAATAATGAACCAAAGATTTTAAATTTCCCGGCAGGGGTAGAAAATTTAAGTCAACATTAAGTTGGAAGTTGGTA
>MJUU01029203.1:3616-18745 GCA_002080025.1 Modiolus philippinarum
GCTATATTCTACACCTTTGTCACAGTTAGAAATGCTACAGCCTTCAAGAGTAAAATTGGCTTCATTAGATGAAGAGTATCTATATTCAATATTGATGGCTTGCTTGCAATTCCGTATTTGACTCGATATAACATTGACATTACCATGATCCCCATACATATATAATCCAGTTTTTGTGTTCTTGACAAATATTTTTTTGATATTTACAATACCGTACCCTTGTAAGTGAATTCCATTGTTTTTACAATAAGCTAAGCGCATATCTTCCAGGTTATAAACCATTTCATTTTCCATGTTGATTCTCATACATGAACTTGATGAATTAGAGATTGAGATATGTCTGATATCCAAGAGATTAGTATGTGCTACAAGTCCATTTGCCACATTAAAAAGTCTTAAATGGTGAAGAACTGCTTTACCTACAACAAATCCTTACATTTTACAAAAGCAAAATGATATGGAACGACATCGAAAATATTGTAAAAATTGTCTTTTATCCTTCTATGAAAAATTTGATTGATTCACCAAATACGAATAAGAAACAAAATTACGATTATCAATTGTACACAAGCTACACTGAGGCTTGCGTAGCCTAAGGAAAGCGCTCTATTTTTAGGAGTATGATTTTAAGTCCTCAAGACTGAAGGCTTTAAGGGCCAACGCTGAATAAGTTACCAGAAAAGAATCTTTTGTAGGATCAAGCTTCAGTTGAAAACAACATCTAAAAATGATTTATCTTGCAACCAAACTTATTTATTTTAGGATAAATGACTATCTGATTAGCACTTACTGTCTCCACTTGAATCTAATATTACTCCATACCAAGTTGACTGATTGTCAACAGAGTTCATCAATACAGGAGACGTCTCCAAACCAATTATCTCCAAAGTGCCTTGAAAAAAGCATGTGAATGAATTATATTAACCTGATGTTTCTAAATAAGATAAAGTATGCTTTCGTATTAAGAAACAATGGTATCCTCAACCGAAAATCAAGATGTCTTCAGAAAAATATTGCTTAAAAATCTATACCGAGTAATGAGAATATTGTCCAAACATTTAGTTTGCATAACTATCAAGACATTGCTAGCCTGCATACGAATTAAAATTCTGATCTTCTGAATTTAGCTTAGCATGGTGAAGATACTGTTCAAACATTAAGCTGACATAATGAAGAAACTACAAAAAACTACAATAACCTGACATATTGACGATACATTTAACAGCCATACAATAAAGCCTAAATAATATTTACAATCAAACTTTAACTGAATCATGCATTATGGGAAAAAGAGTGACAAAGGGTTTATGAAGAAGTTATATTAGCAATAATTTTAGACTGCAAAACCACTGCGCATAAAACACAAAGGGCATCAACCAAGATCATTTTAGACTCGGTACCTTAATACCCAGGGATCTTAATGAAAAACGGTCATGACTATAAAACTTCTGACCCGAAATTATATGTCAAATAATGGTACTTTACTGCAAGTATTAAATAAAATACCATAGATGTTTTTCGTTTTTATCTTTTAAGCACACGTAATGTATGGCCTTTTTCTCCAAGACCCTAAGAAATACTGATCAGTCAAAATTTTGTTCCCATAATTGAAAACGTTTCTTCCTTTGGAAGTGACCTTATTTATAACATTGTTGCTATGTTTAATATTTCCCCTTTAAGAACTTAAGAGTTCATATGAATATATTGCTATACATTTTGTTTTTGTTTTTGTTTTTTTTTTTTTTTGGGGGGGGGTTGTTTGTTTTGTTTTTGTTTTTTGCTAAAAAGTTTTGTCTAGCAATCATAACAGAATTTTGAAAATTTATTTACGATTACATGTCCAATGACAATGGAAGAAAAGAAATAGAAATTGTGAAATTGTGCACATTATTTCAATACCTAAAGGGAACAATACAGAAAATGAACAATCCTCTTCATTAACAGTGAGCTACGGAAAATTTTAAAATGGCTCAAGCATAATTAAACCAACTGATATCTGGTGGGTGAAGAAGGGGCCTTTAATTTGTATCCGTAAAATGAATGATTAATTTACAACGGGAAAATTTTGCAAATTATATCTCGCAGAAATAAAATTATATTATTATTATCGAGATCATTATCACACTGTAACAGCATTAAAACTTTTGACTTTTCCACGCTTTATACTACAATTCCCCATGAACAACTGAAATCACGGCTGAAAGATATAATTCATAGATGTTTCTCCCGCAAGAACGGCGAACAAAGATATAAGTACATTGTTATAGGCAGAGAACAAGCATACTTTGTGAGATACGACTCAGAATCACAGAAAAAATATACAGAGGAAGAAGTGATTAAAATGTTAGAGTTTCTGATCGACAATATATTTGTCCAGTTTGGAGGACTTGTTTTTCAACAGACTATCGGAATTCCTATGGGCACAAACTGTGCGCCTCTTTTAGCCGATCTATTTCTCCACTCATATGAAGCTGAATTCATCCAAGGGCTTCTTCAAAATAAAGATAAAAAACTGGCCCAGTCCTTTAATTTCAGCTTCCGTTATATAGATGATATTTTATCACTAAACAATCCTCGCTTTGGTGATTTTCTTCATCTTATCTATCCAAAAGAGCTAGAAATTAAAGATACTACAGATACTTCCACATCAGCCTCGTTCCTTGACCTTCATCTTGAAATTGACAAAAGAGGTACACTACAAACTAGGCTATATGACAAACGTGATGACTTCACTTTTCCAATAGTCAACTTTCCCTTTCTTTGTAGCAACATTCCAAAAGCACCAGCATACGGAGTTTACATCTCCCAACTCATTCGCTACTCAAGGGCCTGTGGTCGATACAGTGACTACCTTGATAGAGCTCGGTTGCTTACAAATAGGCTACTTAAGCAAGGGTATGTTGCCCATAACTTGAGGTCATCACTACAGAAGTTTTACGGTCGACATCACGATCTTGTGGACCGCTATGAGATATCTGTTTCCCAGATGACAACAGATCTTTCTCTTTGCCAGTAAAGTTTGTTTTTCCTCTACCGGATTTGATTTTACTACCGGAGTTGACATGTTCAACACGGCGGGTGTCTTATAAGAAGCAGGAGATGCTTACTCTACCGGTGCACCTGATCTCACCCATGGTTTTTATTGGGTCCGTGTTGTTCATTTTTGTATATGTGCGTGTCTTCATTTTCTTTTCTGTGTCATGCTCATGTTATGTCTTCGTTTTTTTTGTTTTTCCGACGTTGCCATTGTCCTTGGATTGTTCTTTTTAGACTGACGGTTCGGTTCTCACTTACTTTATAAAAATCCACCCCAAATCCGTTCGTTGTGCCAGATTTAATAAATGAAATGAACTTATATTCTTTATCAGATATTCAAAAACTACAACTATCATATCTTACCTTTGGCATATATTCCTATGTTCTTTTGGAATATGAGGCTTATGTCTCGTGAAATGGAAAAATGTGCACCGTCTCTAAATCATGAGATAGAGGAATAATAAGTGTAATTATATATTCTTGGTCAATTTTTCACTCACAATGTTACATTACTTCAACAATTTATTTTTTTCTACCAATATTATAAAAAAGATTGTAGCACTCCTGTAGGAGTAATGACGAAACTAGCAGGCATTGATAAAAAAATCTCAAAATGGTTTTGAATTCTCCACCTATTTACGGTTAAATTGATTGATTAATTGATTGATATGGGGTTTAACGTCACTTTCAGCAGTATTCAAGCTATTTCATGAGGTCAGCTTTAGTGGTGGAGGAAGCCGGAATGCCTGGAGAGAACCATCGAACTTTGGGCATGTAACTTAAATACATTATCACTTACGATTGTAAGCAGAGTGCACCCTTTTTGTAATGTATTGGTACGAATTTTTACCGTAGTTGGGAAAGACTTACATTGGTTGTATTTGTAGTAGAACTACCTTAATTAATCAGCCAACCAGGCCCTTTCTATCGTTAGATGAATTCCAGTGGTAAGGCATAAGAAAGAGTATTGATATATTCTCGGTGTTTTTTAAAGAACAAAGGATTGAATTTGAAACAGACTTTAGCATTTGGCATGAACAACTCAGTCGCTCAGAATATTAATTTTCTTGTGCAAATATGCTTAAGGTCAGATAAAAAAAAATATTGGTTACCTAAATAAGACTGTATGGCAAAACTAAAGCGTCCGAACGAAGCGACCATCGAGATAGAGAACCAGCTAAAAGCACAGAAAGGCAAAGATATAATTAGTTTCTGAGTAATACCGCATTCCCACTGGAATGATGATACAAGGATAAAGTACATTTGGTTTTTTTTTTGTTTGTTTTTTTTTTTATCTCCACTAAATATTTTCATGCATTAAATGTATATCGTTTATTAGTTACAAGTCAGAGGTTTATTTGAGTTTTACATTATTTTTTATCACGTCATGCTAATTGTTACATGGTCGCTGTTATTTACATTTTGTTCAAATTTTCTGTCGTCAATTTTAAAAATGTGTTTTTATTTCAAGTTATAAGATCACGGAAACAACTGTGCACAATGAAGACGATGAACCTTATAGCCATTTATATTTTCAACGACAATTCTGAAACCACAGTCGGAACTAAGTTTATAAAAATGCAAAATAAAGTAATCAGGCGCAAGTACACTCTAGGGACTCAATTCAAAGCAATTCGAAACAAACCTTTTTCCTTCTGTCAAATACAGATATAAAATACAGATTTGGTTAATAAAAGCCATACGGATACGGTGTAAGCAAGACACTTCAGTATGTAAAGCATTCTGTGAGCTTATGAAATGGACCTACAGTGGGGTGCAGACATAACCTCTCGCACAAGTTAACTTGGAGAGCTGACACGAGAACAGATCAAAGTTAACTTGAAGTTAACTTGGAGCAGACTTAGAACAGTTCTAGAATCCTGTCTGCTCTGGTCCTAGAATCATGTCTGTTCTAGCTATGACCGTTCTACCTAAGTCTGCTCTAGCCATGACCGTTCTACCTAAGTCTGTTCTGACCATGACCATTCTATCAAAGTCTGCTCTGCCCATGACTGTTCTGGTCATGACCGTTTATGCCAAGTCTGCTCTGGTGACGGTTGATTTGATGCTAGAGTTTTAACTGGATATAAAATTGGATGTGTCAGAATTTCCTGTTTCTCGAGCCCGAACCGTTTAAATAAAGAAAACATTAAATAACTCTCTTATTTTACGAAGTTTTGAATAATAAACGTTCTTCCAAAAGTCAAATTCCGGAACGTTTCGGCTATTAGAATGGCGAGTCAAAGATGTCAAACGGGGTAAAAATGGCGTCCCTGTATATGAGGGCAAAGGGAATACATAGAAAAGGTGTTTATGATAGGAAAAAAGCTGAACATGTCATAAATCAACATTTTAGCCCAGGAGGGTCATTTCCAACCAACTCATTTTAGGTCAAGAAAATAAATAGGAGAATTCCACGATTACGCTCAACTGACGTCGGAAACCAGTTTCCAGTAGATTTGGGGTAAGATGTCAACAATTACCCCAAAATTTGAAAGTGGAATATCGTCTATTGTTTCTTTCAGTAAACGTAATCTAAAAATGATTGACATTTTTCCTATAATTTACAATTCACGGTTTATTTATTTTATAATAATAAATTTACTGAAAACTATTGCGATACAGTTTTCGGGTATGTCTCGAGAAGGGAAATAACTCATACATTTTTAAATTTACCTGGATAAACACAGGTAAATAATTATCCGCGAATAAAAGCACTTGCCCACAATATACAATTTTATTTCCGAATAATTTATTTTATAATTCTATTTTTCATTTTTTTTTTTAATTTAACTTTGTTTTATACTATAAGTCAACTTTAAAATTTATTAAATACTTGTATGTTCGGCACCGTTTATGAATATTTGTCAGGGCTGTGACAAGAGCTGGTATGAGAGTGGTCATAGCTAGAACAGGCCAGCTGAGAGCAGTCATGGCCAGAACAGACTTTAGTAGAACGGTCATGACCAGAACAGACTTAGGTAGAACGGTCTTGGGTGGAACAGGTAAAAGAGTCATAGCTCTGACCAGAACGGTCAGATTTCTAGCTATGACCATGACTGGTCAGAGCGGTCAGGATTCTAGTGCAGTTTTAGAGCAGTTCTACAGCAGACTTGATACCTGTTCTAAGTTAACTTAGAGGAGCTTTTATGACTGCTCCAAGTTAATTTTATGAGAGGATATGTCTGCACCCCACTGTACATATATCTATTTCCTATTTTACGACAACTATAAGTCACTAAACAATTGACTGAAATAACACTAAACAACTGAGTCAGACTTAAATAATAGAATGAACCAACAAACTTCACTTAAAGTTACAATATCAAAGATTTCCGAATGAGTGCATAACAAAAATATTTTTTCTTTGAAGTCAATTAATCAGAAAACAAAATCCCTAAAAAAAGACAAAATATTTTATGAAAAATAGAATAACATACCTTATAAATATTGATCTTGTGATTAATATCGATGAGGGAAGATTTAAGTCGTTCAATGTAAAATTTCCAATGATTTCACCTCCAAATAAGCCAAATAAATCAAAATCATCTTGTGATCCACTTGTAAGAGTTGTCAGGTCTTTGTCCAGGTAATAAGGGATATAATGTATGAAGCTCAGTTTCATGTCGTTTTCAAATCCACAAACTCTTTTTACTATATTGTCAATGGATGACGTTCCCCAGTAATTATGTGAAGCTTTTATTTTAAAACTGTCATCAAACTTTGGGCTTCTTAATGAACAAGCACTCACATCTGCGTTTTCTAGAACATTATTTATAATAGTAATGCTATGGAAACTTTGAATGTCAATCATAGATATTCTTGCATAATCTCTAAATGTGTTATTTTGAACAATTATGTCAAATGATTCCCGACTTCGCTCTGACAACAATATGATTTGATCACCCATATTATTCTCAAACCTGTTGTTTTTTAAGACAATAGATCCAACGTTGTTTGTTTTAAATTCCAGCAATGCACCATTAGTATTTGTGTTGTTTTCAATCAAATTATTTACGAAAGTTATAAATGCCAAATTTTCATAATACCTGTAATGGTGAAAATTAACAAACAAAGTTCGGTTTCCAGCAGAAAATGTATTGTTTTCTATTTGAATCGTTATATTTCCTCGACTCTTCCAATCAAAATATATTTCTATTCCATTATTAATGTTATTATGGAAAATGCTATTTACAAGCTTAATGTTAAGTTTGGACCTATCTTCCCTTCGTAGCACAATATATGGTTTAATCTGGAACGCATATTTTGCATAATACCGATGATGATGATCTGCTACAGTACAGCTATCCAAAACTACCTCTTCTGTAAAGTATTCATAAATAGCATAGTTCCAATTCTGCAAAATTGTACAAACTTCCATTCCTACCTTCCCACCATCCTTCTGATTGATATAAACACCACTTTTATGGTTTTGCTTTATTAAACAATTTTGAAGTATTATACTTGCATTTGCACTCACATCTACGCCGCGTTCATAGTTCTGATATACAGTACACTGCCTTATTTCAATTACAATTTCATTGACAGGCAATCCAGCAGAGGTTATGATAATGCCTGTTTTCTTATTATAAGACGCCTGAATTTCTGAAAATATTGTTTTTGTATTGACCATTTCATTTCCATCAGCTGTGATGCTTAGTCCATTTCCTACGGCGAATGTAGAAGA
Organism: Modiolus philippinarum; assembly: GCA_002080025.1. Taxonomy (NCBI): domain Eukaryota; kingdom Metazoa; phylum Mollusca; class Bivalvia; order Mytilida; family Modiolidae; genus Modiolus; species Modiolus philippinarum. The sequence goes on from MJUU01029203.1 coordinate 11,340, forward strand.
CACGTTGTGCATGTGTATGTTGGAACTTGTAACCTTAATGCCTTCTTCTGTATCATTAACTTCAAGATATTGAAGAGATGACATATTGTTAACTACAATATATAAATAAAAAGTTGAAATTTGAAGTTCTTAAATATAGCAGAAGCAAATCTTCAGCATTACCTTAATTATAAATATTATGCGCAAAGCTCACTAGTTTATACATCAGTCTCCAGGTAAGATTCATGCTATGGCATACCCAAAATTTAGTTAGAACAAAATATAATATAAATGGAACTTGGTATTATGTCATGAAGACTCTCTAAAATTTTATCAATTTTATACTCGAACCATATGTTACAACGAGTGGCAGAGTCCAAGAATTCAACAGGTAGTCAGATCACATCATATATATAATGACAGGTAAACTATGGCATCGTGTGATTAATAATCTCTGAAAGTTCTATAAAATTGTATTCAGTTATTAAGGAAGAATTACAGAAACAAAGACTTGATAAACTGCAAACTTAAATCATGTTTAGCTATGTTTAAAACCTTAAACATTGGAAAAGAGAAAATCTAGAATACAAAGTGCCCTATGACATCATGTGGTAAAGAATCACTGAAATTTTTGTCAAAGTCCATTCTGTTGATTAGGAGTTATCGAGTATACATATGTCGAAAGAACGCGTGGGCGGATGCACGACGGACGGACGGACGGACGGACGAATGAACGGACGGACTGACGCAACAAAGACAATTTACGAAGTATTTTCCGACACTGGGGTTCAACTGATCTTATCTGACATTAATGTCCGAGTTGATAGAGTTCAGTCTCATAAAAATAAACTACTTAAGCAAGGGTACGTTACCAAAAACTTAAAGTCATCACTACAGAAGTTTTACGGTCGACATCACGATCTTGTGGACCCCTATGGGATATCTGTTTTCTAGATGACAACAGATCTTTCCCTTTCAAACTAAAGTTTGTTTTTCCTCTATCGGATTTGACTTTACTCCCGTAGTTGACATGTTCAACACGGCGCGTGTCATATAAGAAGCAGGAGATGCTTACCCAACCGGTACACCCGATCTTACCAATGGTTTTTATTGGGTCCGTGTTGTTAATCTGTATGTGTGTCCTTATTTTTCTTTTTTTGTCCTGTACTCAAGTGGTGCTCTTGTTTCTTAGTGTTTCCAATGTTGCCGTTGTCCATGGATTGTTCGTTCTTTTGACTGTCTCATAACCAAATAAAGGCCTAGAGGCAGTTCGATCCACAACAATAGTAGCTTTTGTTCAACAATAGCAAGATCGAACTCACTATTGTACCGAAAAATTACACAATGTTATGGTTGACTGCGCATGACTTGTCAAACAAGAGTAATAGTCCACTCGACTCTTGTCGAACTATATGTAAAGTGTGACGTCACAGACTGATCTTTCGATGGATTTCATTGGTCACTCTTTATTTTGATCCGGATTTCCCTCGTATGGACCAAAACCATAGTTGTTGATCGAACTGCCTCTTAGTATACAAGTTGTCAAGAAGCATTTTTATAATACTTACTAGGTTTTGGAAATTATACGTTCAGATTATATGAGTCTTAGAGAATTGTCAATAGAATGAACATTCTGGTCTTTTGTTTGAAAGCATTGTTAATAGAATATTTGAATGGGAACAGCACTTATTTTTCTATGAGTTTGTATGGATGGATATTTCAGTGGGTAAGAAGAAATTATTTGAATTCCTTTCATTGTTACAAGGTTTGATGACACAAGAAAATTTGTTTGTAAGCATTTTAACAAAGAAAAACAATTTAAAAGAAGTGTTTGATTCTTTAAACCTAAAACTGAAAATAAAATGAGATTTTATTCACTAGCGTTTAATACCATTAACTAGTAACACACCCTTCACTTTGTGATTAGACATCTCCTGTACATTCAACACAATTCTTCAAAAGTGTATTAATACAGAACTTACTTAGTTTTGATTTGAAATCTAATCCTCGCCATTGCTTTCCATCAAATTCTGGTACCATCTTGACAGGAGATTCTTGTATACCGGAAGATATTAGAATACCTATATAAAATATAAAAATTGTAGTATATGATATAAATAAGGTTTTTGCAATGAAAAATGGAATAAAAAAGATAACAGGAAACACCTACAATGGCCGAAAAACATAGGCACATGCCAGAAAGTAAATAGGAACTGCAAAAGGAAAAACCCACAATAAAAATACAAAAGACAAACATAAACAAGCATTAAAGTTTAATAATAAAGACAACGGCAGTAGAGTATTGAAGGAACACAACAAGCATTAATTAAATCAAACAAATGACAAGGGCATGGAAAAATGGAAAAAACAAAAAACAAAAAACAAAACAAAACAAACAAAAAACAAAACAAAACAAAACAAAAACAAACAAAAAAAGAAACAAAGAAACAAAGACATGAGACATTCACATAATTTACGGAAAAAATACAAATTTTAAAACTAAAACAATTATAGTGTGATGTCCCATATTTTAAGGTATACATTAATAAAACCAAGATCATCGTTGAAACTGTGCGGAGCATTTCAGTTATGTTTATTAAAAGGTTAAAACCACCATTAATAAGTAAAGATAATGTTGGACTCATCTGATCATATGTTAAAACAACCTCCAAAAATCATCTATAGATCATGTAAGAATAAAATAAACGAGAAATAATTTTTTGATTATATTAATTGTTGTTTTGTTACTATTCGACTAACGAAACAGATTTTCTTGAAATTGCACATTATATGATATTTGAGCTATTTACTTAACTCCTATTTCTTATCGTTTTTTATATAAAAGACGTAAATTACCAATTAAAATAGTTACTAAAGAGGGAAGTGGTTATCGGATTTTTTTTCAAAATTGAAGGGAAAGAAGATCTTGTCATATTGTTTTTTTTAATCTGTAAAGTCTTTCAAGTTATTTGCCAAAAACAGCAATCTATACCCTTTGTTGTAGTTTTTACTTGTCGGTAAATTTGTTCAAACTGTGTCATCAAATATATAAAAAATTTGCATAATGTTATTGTATGTTAAGAGAAGATTTTACAAAAACTTAACAGACGATGGACAAAGAAATACACAGTAATAGTTAAATCCTTAATGACATTTCATCTAAATAATTCCCAACACATTTTGAATCTTAATGACATTTCATCTGATTAATTCCTATTAAAAACACATGCAACCAACAAAAAATGAGTTTGTCAATTACTCACCATAAACATCTATCCCAAGACCTTCTTTAAATATAAGAACAACTCCAGCCTCCAGTCTTAGAATGTCATTATCTCCTACTACAATGTTAGAAACTACTAAATACGGTTTATCTCTCTTGGTTAGTGTAATATTTCCATTGACCAAACCTCCTATTTCATCCGAGAAGCTAAGAAATGTAGTTTCCTCATTACGAACATCAGAAAAGTTTCTTGAACCAAGATAGGGCCTAAATGTTACATCTAACAGAGATTCGTCATAATCGTGATCATATATATGTTTTGCAATTCTATTCACATCTCCTGTACCCCAATAATTTAGCGATGCATTTACAGTCATTTCATTGTACGATTTCATGTCTTGGACGACTTTAATATTGTAGTTAATATTTTCATTTTCAAAGAAATTTTTAACAATATTAATATAAGGTGTTGAAAATGTTAAGACAGTTCCTGTGTTGTTGTAAAATACATTCTGCAAAATTTCAATAGTAGTATTTCCGGTATGTGGCTGCCAAAGGTTAACGATACCATCAGCATTGTTGTTTTGGAAATTATTTTCAACGATTCTCAGTGATCTGAATTCAAACTTATTGAATGTGGCGTTTATACATATTGCATTTGATTCAAAAGTATTGTTTTCTATGTCTATATCACCCATATTTCCAAGAAATCCCAACACTGACTCACTTATCAACAGGAACTTGTTTTCTCTTATTTGAATTTGTCTTGATAACACACTGACTGGATTGATACATTGCTCAACATATATCCCTTTTCTTCCGTCAAAAATTTCATTATTCACTAGGGATAAATCAATCACTTTTCCTTTGATATTGAAAAAGGTACCATCATTTTTTACTTGAGTCAGTTGTGATAAAACAATATCGGCTTGCACTTTACTCGAGCAGGAATTTACATCAAATACATTTCCAGTTCCAATTATAATGGTACAGTGCTGGATATTGATTCCTATAACAGTTTTATTAGGATTTGACACGGTCTCCTTCAGGGTTACTCCTGTATCGCTGTTAAAGGTACTACTTTGAAAGTTAATACTGACATACTCAGTTCTTTTCAACTGAACGTTCATTAGGATATCTTTGGTGTTAATTTCACTTTCGTTTACATTTATTCTAAGGGTTCCATTGCAGTTTAATGCCATGACAAAGTGGTTCGTATTGGTCACTGAACTATTAATAACGCTTACAGTCCCGACTGTATTGATGTGCATAATGTTGTCAGCATCAACCAAATCTGTGTTTACAATGTGAAAATCTAGAAAAATGACAAAAGCAATCTTAAGCATGCAACTGAACGCATTTAAATGAGAATAAATTCTCATATTATTGCAAATTTTGCTGAAAAGTATAAAAAGGAAACAAGCAGTGATAAAATGTAACTTTAACACCAAATTTTGATGTAATTTAAAAAAGATTTAGTACATAAATTTCCAAATGAATACCGAAGCATCAATCAAAAAAACATAAATCCAGAATATATGGCAATTTGGTCTGTAAGTCTCGTCATGTGAAACCGAGAAATCACAATAAAATTTAAATTTGAAAACGTTTCCTGCCAAAATATGACGTTATGGGATTATGACGTCTAATTTTTTTGCATGAAACGTCATATTTTTCAGTTAAAAATGCATCTTACGGGTACAAATTATGTGCCCGGAAGCTCCAAAATTGAGCGAGACTTACCGACCCTATATAAGGATCACACAAAGAGAGACAACATAACTGACGAGCACAAAACACAGAGAACATAAAACAACACCACAAAGATAAAGCACTAATGGTATTAACGCCTAAAAAGCAAATAGTGTCATCGTATGCTCCAAAAAGATAAATATGACCTGCTGGACATTTGGCTTCCTTTAAACATAATCAAAACAACAGCAGTAGAATACCGGAGGAACAAAGCAAAAGACTGCATAAATCAAAGTCCAAAGACAAAACAAAGACGAGAACACCATAAGACAGAAGACTTAGCACGCAACACCCCGACAAGTCAAGTCATGAAGTAACTGTACGAGTAATAATCGATTTAAGCTTTCTCAGATCAGTATTCCTTTCCATTTACTTTAGTTTAAAAGCATAATCTTTTATATAAAGCGACAAAAGTAAAGCTGAAACTTCAAAAGCATCAATTTTCTTCTAAGGGTGTGTTTGGAAAGTCGTAAAAAACAGGTGTGCAAAAATACAACTTAAATTGCTGTCTCACACAATACCCACATGAATATTCCAAAATGATACGAGAAAAGTTTATATTGTTATGCTTTAGGATATATATTATAAAAAGAGAAATACATCTATTTTTGAACTTAAAAAGTAATGAAAATGGGGGTCTTTGTTTTCCTGTATTCTCGTTTTTGCCATTTCTGTTTACTTTGGTTTGCGTTATGACCACATCCCTTATTAATTAGGTATTTTACTGCCGTTGTTCGATATAAACATGAATTGCCAGAAATATTTCCTTCATTATTAAATAACCAAAAGATTGGAACATAAACAGATTAGTGGAAGAGTTAACATAAAAACATACAAACAAATTATCAATGTTTGTTTGCCATTCACAGACCCATCATTTTTTAAGTTGGTAGTTAGGTAGAAAATGCCATATTTTTATTGCTATTCACATTTTTATATGGGGTTACTAAAAACATACAAAAATACCAAAATTGCATAACAAACATTTAATTTTGTTATGCTGTACACGTGTTTCAAGGAGTAATCTCTCATCAGCAGAATTAGATTCAAATAATACGGAAAGTTATAATCCAAAAATTAGTCAGAAAAGAAGTACTCATTACCAAAAATACCAAAATAGGAAGCCAAATCCAGTACTAAGGACATCTACCGAAAGCCATACACGGAATGAATCCTAAGTATTCTAAGGGTGTTAGAATTTTGATAAATTTATATAAAACGCAAGGTAAATTTTCATGTCAGACAAGTCTGACTATTGCCGTATTGGATTGGTGAATACCCATTCCAAAACTTAAATTTTTTTTTCTGGCTAATTTTATTTTTTGAGTCAGGACGTTTTTAATGACTAGAATGAGAAGGGTAAAACTTATTTTATTTTAGACCTCGTATATATATAAACAAACCGGTCTAACCTTATAGCTGGATTTTGCCAGTGCCTGAGATCTAATCGTTGTTAAAATTTGTCTTTTATCCTTCATTTGTGTTTATAGTGCAATTCTCTTATTAATTGTGGCCTGTGATTTTAATTTTCTGCCATTTATATTATTGATATACATAAAATTAACATTAAAAAAACTTTTCATGTCAATGATACTACATGACAAAAACAATTTGTCTTGGACGCCTATCTCATGTTACCTGTGTTATAAATGTGAAATCCATTCCATGAATCCCCTTTATGTCCTTGTAAAGATGTTCTTCTTTTCCCTAATTTTCCAAGTTGCAATTTACCTAAATAACAGAATTCTATGTATAAATATTGCTTAGTCAAGAAAAACTAAAATTGATGACACCCGCTTCCTATACAATCGCAAACAAGACCAATTACATGTCTGGACCTGCGTCACTGTCACTCATGTTAAACTTATAAAGTGTTTTGTTTTTTTTTTTCAATCTAACAGAATATCATGTATAGGTTTACCAATTCAAACAAGTATTCATTTACCTTATTACCAAAAATTCTTCGAATGCAAGTTATAATTGAGATTATATTAAGTTCAACCCTATTACCATCTTCGATAGCCAAGGGTTACGATCCGCTCCTCTCATCTTCACCCTTGGCAGATCAAGCTGGATTTCTGTATTCTCAAATCCACGTCTTTTATTGGTAGCAGTTAACCTTCACTACAGCCAATTAATTAACTTACAATATATCAAAACAATAAAACTTAAAATATGGCGTTTAGTGATTTTTCTATTTTGCAAAATTTCCATGATTTAATTATCTTTCTTTACTTTTGAAAGGTTATTTCATTAAAGTCAAATATATTGTGAATTGTTGTATTATTAGATGCAATAAATAATCATTTATTATTACAATAAATCATACTGAAACTCTTACTTTAAAGGGAGATAATTTGAAACTGATGTTTCACAAATTGTGGCTCAATCCGCCAAGGGTGAAGAGGAGAGAAGCTGATCGCAACCCTTGGCTAGCGAAGATGCCCTATTA
>MJUU01029204.1:3623-18277 GCA_002080025.1 Modiolus philippinarum
TTCATTGACGGTTCAGGGAAGTACGTTTACGCCATTCATACAGTAAGGCATCAATCTTCCATATTCATACATCTACACACAAAATTTTATGAATGGGAAATTCATTCGGTGATTAATTAACGAATTCGGGCACCATTTAAGTATTGAAAAGTTCATGCAATCAAATTTAATGTTCAATGAAAATAGACTATTGAGTGTTAGAGTTTTTTATGAGATCAGAAAGATGTGTACGAGGTTTCCTGAAAAGGATTCTTTTAGCATGGGTATGATTACTAATGTTTGATTGCGTGAGGTTGGTCACCCGGGGTCGTAACATAGGATAGAATTCTATCCTTTGGATAGACACTAATCCANGGATCTGGCAAAAAAATAAAGAAGGTAACCTCTTTGTGTGTTTCCCGGTATAAGATTTAATCAGGTCATGATCTACATTTGAAACATAATCCATTCATTCTTAAACTGTCGATAACTGCCGACTTTGCTCTACTTGTTTTTTCTAGAATTGAGATCAAAGTTTGCTCATTTTTAGCCATTTTTTCACCGAAGTTTACAAAGAATGCAAGGGGAAAATATATGGAAAGGCAATTTTTAGCTTAATAGAAATGAACTTTTTATCCATGAGAATTTGATGTATTTTTGTGAACAGATAGTTTATGATGTAATTTATTGGTTACAATTAAAAAATGAATATGTCACCATGCTTTTAACGGAGATACTTTACAAAGTTTCCGGATGAAACATTATTTTCGGGAAAAGGGAGTTAATTCGTGGCAAAGTAAACGAAATATGACGTTTCACATTTGTCATTCAATTGTGACGTCACAAAGGAAAAGCTGTCAAATTACTGTTCCGGTCTGAAAATCAAACCTATCCCGTACACGACTCTTTATTTTTCTTATGCGCGATTGCATTGGGCAGCGCAACAGTGTCTATCTACCTTAAATATTGAATATAATTGTTTTCAAGTTTTGTTTATATGAAAGCTTAAAAATAATTCTGTTGTCAGATTTCACAATATCTTCTTAGTAATTGTTGCTGAAATACACTAGATTTAGCCTGTTTTTCAATAGAACAAAAGAGGATCAGGGACATGTCATTTTCATATTATTCTTGGAACAAAAAGGATCAAATATGACAAAATATCTAAAAAAAATCTTTTTGAGATTTCTAATGGGCTAAATTAATCTTAATTTTTAGGGCTGTTCCAGCAAAACATACATGGGACGGGGGGAAGGCACTTAAAAATTGTCATGACCATCTATACATGCAAAATAGGATTTTTTTCTATTTGCTCATGAATTCTGACTTGAATACTTGAATAATAATACCCACCCATAGCAGCAATTTGAAAGTGCCTTCCCCCATCCCATGTATGCTTTTCTGGAACAGCCCTTTGTAAACTTCTGATTTCATGTGTCATGTTTGATGCAAGAACACATCTCAGAACAATACTAACCATTGGCAACATTATTATCAGCTTCTAAACCTTCAATAGGCTGTCCATTGTCAAGGGAGATAACTCCAGGATCAGTTTCTACTGGTGTTGAATCTAATGTTGCTGAATCTGTTGTACCCAAGTCATCCATGGTTGTTGTTTCGGCAAGAAATTGATTGTCATTATCTATCACAGACTGAGCAGTGGTCGTAATAATTTGTCCATTTTCACCAGAAATTATTTGTCCGTCACTAGCTGAAATTATCTCCCCTTCACTTGTCGTAATGATCTGGCCATTACTGGTGGATAAAATTTGTCCATTACTGGTAGAAATAATCTGGGCATTAATGGTGGTTACACCCTCAGATGGTTTGCTCAAAAGTGATGGTAATGACTTGACTTGGTCTTGGAATGCCTGAAAGTTCTGCAAACCCTGTAATAGTAAAATATTCAAGATATGAGAAAATGTTGTTTGCGATAAAGCTCCCATTTCTTACTATTATAATTACACATCGTAAGCAAATACAATGAGCATGAAATAGAAAATTATAATGTCAGCTTCTGCAATAAATTACTAAATCCTTGGACAAATGAAGACTGGACTGAAATTAAACTGTTGGGTTAGAGTGACCGTTGTGCAAACTAAAACTAAATGAAAAACAGCCAATCAAAGATTGCAATCCCCCCGCTACCTCTTTTTGGACCCCCTCCCCTTGTAAAAAAGACAAGTGTTTTTTAAACTAAATTTCTCTCTGTTGAAACAATCATTATTACTGTAAAACACCAAAAAGATATGGTTGCTAGGTAGAATTTCAAAAAGTACAGGTTTCTGAGAAATTTAGAAAATTTACCAAAATTAGAATCCAAGATTTTTGCAACCTGACTGTTGAAAATCATCATTTTTACTGTAGGAAATTGAAAAAGATATGGTTGCTAGGTGGAATTCCAAAAAATAATCAGTCTTTGAGAGTTTCAGGAAATTTACCAAACTTAGAATCAAAGATTTTTGCAATCTGACTATTGAAAATGATCATTGAAACTATAAGGCATAAAAAAATATGGTTGCTAGGTAAAATTCAAAAAGTAATTGGTCTTTGAGAGTTTCAAAAATTTACCAAAATTAGAATCAAACATTCTTGCAACCTGACAGTTGAAATTCATCATTATAACTCTAAATAATTGATTGATTAGTTAGAGTTCTAAATAATTGAAAAAGATATGGTTGCTAGGTAGAATTCCAAAAAAAAAACTAGAGGTACTGTGGTCCACTGGGCCACAAATGAATACCCCTCATGCCCAATATAATAAGAAGTTTAAACTAGAGGTACTGCTGAACGCAGGAAGGCCCCGCAATAGGCAGTCACTAATCCTTTGTACCAAATTATCAACATTTGTTTATGAAAATATTTTAAAATAAAAAGTATTGGCAAACAGGAAGTAGTGGCATGGCAAACCTGAAAAAAGCTTACAGGATACAACTCATCACCATGAAGCTTAACACCAAATATCAAATCATTCCCAGTTGTAGAAGCCCAGAAAACTTTGGTAAAAATTTTTATCCATAGAGTGGTATAATAAAAAGTTAAAGTATCGGCAAACAGGAAGTAGTAGCATGGCAAACCTGAAAATAGCTTACACGTTACAACTCATCATCATGAAACTTTAGACTAAATATCATATCATTCCCAGTAGTAGAAGCCCAGAAAACTTTGGTAAAAATTTTCATCAAAAGAGTGGTATAATAAAAAGTTAAAGCATTGGCAAACAGGAAGTAGTGGCACGGCAAACCTGAAAATTGCTTACACGGTACAACTCATCATCATAAAGCATCAGACCAAATATGAAATCATTCCCACCTGTAGAGCCCAGAAACTTTTGACGAAAAATTTTCATCCATAGAGTGGTTTAATAAAAAGTTAAAGCAAACAGGAAGTAGTGGCACGGCAAACCTGAAAATTGCTTACACGGTACAACTCATCATCATAGAGCTTCAGACCAAATATGAAATCATTCCCACATGTAGAAGCCCAGAAAACTTTGACGAAAAATTTTCATCCATACAGGGATATAATAAAAAGTTAAAGGATTGGCAAACAGGAAGTAGTGGCACGGCAAACCTGAAAATTGCTTACACGGTACAACTCATCATCATAAAGCATCAGACCAAATATGAAATCATTCCCACATGTAAAAGCCCAGAAAACTTTGACCAAAAAAATTGTTGACGGACAGACGGACGGACGGACGGACAAAGTGAAAACTATAGGGCACCCGCATCTCGATGCGGGGCCCTAATAAAAGGCTGATCTTTAAAGTCAACTGTGTCTTTTAATGTTATTCAAAAAACTTAATTTAGGCCATTTTAGCATAAATAACGATATACCAAAGTAACTATAAATTTAATTTTTGCAATTTCCACAACTTATGTCTCTTCAGTGCAGATCTAATCAGATCGTTTGGAGGACTCAAAAACATAAAGATGTAAAGAAACTGATAGAGAGCAACTAGGAAAAGCACATCTAAATTGGAAACCAAAATAAGCATTTTAAAGTTTTGTATTTTACTGAATTTTACAAGCTAAATAAATGGACCCTTCTTGAAAAAATGTAATGCCCCCGGGGTGTTTTTAGAATGAATATGCTACATTTCATTAGTAGTGGTATATATTACTTAGTTCTAAAGTATCGGTAAACAGAAAGTAGTTGCGCGACAGACCTGAAAATAGCTTTCACGGTACATCTCATCATTATGAAGCTTGAAACTAAACATGAAATCATTTCCACTTACATAAGCCGAGAAAACTTTGACGAAAATGTTCATTAGTAGTGGTATATATAACTAAGTACTAATGTATTGGTAAACAGGAAGCAGTAGTGCGACAAACTTGAAAATAGCTTACACGGTACAACTCATCATTATGAAGGTTGAGAATAAATATTAAATCATTTCCACATACAGAAGCAAAGAAAACTTTGACGAAAATTTTCATTAGTAGTGGTATATATAACTAAGTATCAATGTATCGGTAAACAGGAGGTAATAGCGCAACAAACCTGAAAATAGCTTACACGGTACAACTCATCTATATGAAGCTTGAGACTAAATATTAAATCATTTCCACTTATAGAAGCAGAGAAAACTTTGACGAAAATTTTCATTAGTAGTGGTATATATAACTAAGTATCAACATACCAATGTATCGGTAAACAGGAAGTAGTAGCGCAACAAACCTGAAAATAGCTTACACGGTACAACTCATCATCATGAAGCTCCAGACCAAATATGAAATCATTTCCACTTTTGGAAGAAGAGAAAACTTTGACGAAAAATTTTCATTAGTAGTGGTATATGAAACTAAGTATTTATGTATCGGCAAACAGGAAGTAGTAGCGCCACAAACATGAAAATATCTGACACTGTGCAACTCAGTTACGCAGTTGTACTGCGTCTGAGTATATTTATTGTAATTATATGTGTGTACCCCTTTATGGGGTTTATTTTGCTTAATAAAATCTTGAATCTTGAATCATTTGGAAGCCTAATGCTAAATATCAAATCATTCCCACCTGTAGAAGCCGAGAAAACTTTGACAGTAAAAGTGTTACGGACGGACGGAATGACGGACGGATGGACGGACGGACAGACGGACGGACACCACCATCACTATATACCCTCCGCTTTTACAAAGCGGGGGTATAATAATGGGTTTTGAGAGTTTCAGGAACTTGACCAAAATTGGAATCAAAGTTTTTTGCAATCTGACCATTGAAAATGATTATTAAAACTATTAGGCATCAAAATAGATATGGTTGCTATATAAAATTCCAAAAAGTAATTGGTCTTTGAGAGTTTCAGGAAATTTACCAAAATTAGAATCATATTTTTGAAATCCTAGTGTTCATACTAGCTGATGACATTATTTGCTTAATTATTAAACTTCATGTTGGAATTTCAAAACTTATTAGTCTTTGACATTTTCAGGAAATTTACCAAATTTGGCACCGGGGTCTAAATTCTGACAGCTTAGATCGGGTTCAAAGAGCAATTCCAATAATTCCTCATGAAAATATAAACCACAAAATCAAAATTATACATAGAGTTCCAGTCGTTCTGATGAGTACTGATTGTTTTACATTTTTGGCCCCTTAAGGGCATGCCCTCAGGGGTCATACCAAAAGTCAACTATCATCAGTAAATGAGATGCATATAATGGAACTTGCATACAAAGTTTCAGCTTCCAAACATGAATACTTCAGAAGATTTCGCTTATTACTGGATATCTCGAAATACAATTTCGCTCATTTTTCCCCTTGAAGGCAAATTTCAAAATTCCGAAACCTTCGGCACAGACAACTTTTATAGTGTTACTTATACCCTTATTACAAAGTTTCTGCGATTTAAGGTGTAAGAGGAGTTCCAGCGGAATAGATTTTTTTGTTTTTGGACCCCCTAGAGGCCATGCCCTGAGGGGTCATACCCAAAGTCCAACACCCTCTGTGAAGTTGTTACATAATATGTGAGTCGATTCCTGAGTTTCAACTTTCTAGCCCAAATGGCCTTAGAGATTTCTCCAATTATTGAATATCGCGAAAATTCATTTTCGCAAATAATTTGTCCCCAGCGCGTTTGACCTAAATTCCGAATCCACAGTGCACTACTTCAGATTATACTCTAGTATGGAGCCAAGTTTCAAATTTGTATCTCTTATAGTTCCAGAGCTGTCGGGGAGCATTACAAACCCACCTACGTACGTACATACATACGGATGGACTGCATTACATATTCCCCCGCTTTCGCTAAGCGGGGGGATAATAAAGAAAATAAGTCCATGGGACAGGGATGTCCCCTGCCAGATAGATATCGGCAAACAGGAAGTAGATGAGTGGAATTGAAAAGGGGTAGACACGGTACAACTCATCATACATCAAGCTTCAGACTAAATATCAATCTTCCTCCATGCAAAAGCCGAGAAATCCTTGATGCAAATTTCGGTCATAAGTACCTGCATATGGACGGACGGACGGACAGACGGACGGAAGCACAGACAAGGGTAAACTTAATGTACCCATCTCCTAATGGCAGGGGCATAAAAAGAAATTGTAATAGTCATGATACACATAAATAAACTATTCTAAACATTAGACCATCAAGTACCAGAAAAATTAATTAAGATAAGTTCACAAAAAAATCAAAGTGCTGATAGCACTAATGGAGCGATTGGACTCCATGTTTCTTTAAAACAATATTTACAAATTATGCGTGTCAAACAGAATCCAGTCAAAGTTTGTTCCACTATCCTAACCAGTGTTTGATTAACCTAGAACATATCTCTACTGCCGGAAACCATTTATAGAATAGATTATGTGTTAAATAATTCAGATGTAGAAGATTATTAAAGAGGTACATGTATGGACATTTACCAGTGAATTTATTTCCTTCAGCTTACTAATTTTGCGAATGCATTAGGGTCAAGTGGTGAAATTTCGACCAGGGGGTAATTTCGACAAGAATCCAGTTCAGTTTCGTCAAAACTTTGTCTTTATAGAAGTTTTAGTCGTATTTATAAACGGTAAAGGGATACAGAAGTGTATTCTAAAACCCTACCAAGATCTGCAACTGTCATGAGTATTCCGGTATTCATTTCACGTAAAACAACGCGATATTTGAGCGATACCAAGTCAGGTGGTCGAAATGTACCAATTTTCTGTAGAAAGGCCCATGGGGAAATTCGACCAGTTATAAATATACATTCCTATTTACAAGAAAGGCACTCCCTAAATATGTGAAGCGTATTTTGGGTGTATTAGTACTCTTTCTGTATTTTCAATGGATTCTTTTTATACAATTATTTAAATTTTTCAAATTACAGCATGCTGAAAAAATGTGGTCGAAATTACCCATACCTTGGCCGAAATTCCCCTTAGTGTTGTGATTGGTCAATTTTGTCCCAAAACATTGGAATAAACGAATTTTTCATCAGGCCAATGGAAAAGACTAAGGGAACTCGAACAGACATTGTACTTAGCCTATCAAACTAAAATAATACTGGAACCTAGTCAAGTTAATGCATATCTAATGTCGTTATTTTTTTCACTGGTCGAAGTTTGACCAGTCTACCCTAAATCATCTCGAAAACTGCTTTGAGAGATCATCTGTTATAGACACTATCAGAACAAAGTCAATTCAAATGCATTTCCGTACAGTAAGATGAAAGATTCAGCCACTGAACTTGCCACTTGTATGAAATTTTGACAGATTTTGATAATTTTTATAGGTTTTTGTTAAAATTCATTGTATAGGACTTCCAGAACCATAATAAACTAGTTGCCACTTGAAAAGGCAAATGTTTATACATTCGCAGCAAAGAATTGGTTTTGGTTCTCGGTGTCCATTGAGTAGTACCATCTTCTCAAACATCGTAAAATAGCTAAAATTGACCCAAAAAGGCTATTTACAGCCATGTTCGACCGCTAATAAGTCAGAAAGCACACAAGTGTGGCATACATTAATTTCATTTCTAATAAGTACACATACCAGAGACCACCTTAAACGATTTTGGCAACATTTGAGCATATTCTGAAAATGGCCCAACATAGGAAAAAAATTCACATCTTAATGGCCATACTTCTTTGTTTAAATATATAGCCAATGTTAATAAGCTACTTGCCATCTTGTTTCAGACTAGGACACTCATAATTTAAAAGATACATAAATGAGTACCAATTTGGGACTAATGTGCCCACAGCTCGTAGGTTGCATTGATTTAAAAATATAATTAAAAATCAAGACAACAATAGCTCATAAAAAGACAAAAGAAAAAGGGTATTCCCTATTCTGCGAATTCAAAAAAATATTGAAATATGGTTGTACTGTTAATTTTAATTAAAGTCTTTTCATTACTTTTGTTGTAAGATGATAATTATGATTACCCTTCCGGAACACCTGATGTCACCCTCAGTTTCATGGGAATTCTAACTGTGAGTAACCTGGTTTTGAATGTTGTGTTTTTTATTTCTGTGCTTTGTACGTAGCTGTGTAAAGTCACTGTTTCTGTGTTCTCGTTTTTGCCATGCCTTTCGACTTCGATTTTTGTAAATACCACTCCTTTGTTCCTTCGGTATTCTACTGCAGTTGTATTATCAAACAATTATATAAAATACCACCAATATCACAACTGGCTATATATAGTGTTAGATCATAGAATAGATTTATATAGTTATTGTCAGTGATTTTTCTAGCGCTCGTCACTTTGGTATTTTACGAAACAGTTTTCAAAATGACGAAAGTTTTCTGAACCACTTTCGTCACTTAAAATTTTTCATTGTAAACTTTTTCTCCTTAAAATATTAAGATATTATATTCAGTGTCATATTTATGACAAGTTTACAACCCCAAGCCAATTAATTAATTACAAAGGTGATGTTGTTACAGGTAAATTGCTAATCCGATAATTATACAGGTAATTAACCATACAGTACATGTAGTTGTCAAATCACAAATCAGGTAGTCATGTATATTTTATTAAAAAGTTGGATAAATGGGAATGAACCAATTAAATTATATTTAATGACTACCTGATTTGTGATTTGACAACGGTTCATTCCCATTTATCCAACTTTTTAATAAAATATACATTACAGGTAAAAATTAAAAGTTGGATAAGTGGGAAAAGGTAACATTACTAAAACAACAATCACTAATTAGAGCTTGGGTCAAGTGTTGGACAAAAAATATGCAAGAAAATTTAAGTCCATCTGTTAATTAGACGATATTGTATTTATTTTATGTATAGTATGTAGTGAAATTGCTGGAATTACTTAAGCTTTTTATCAGTCACCATTTTAAATTTTTGTTCTTCTTTCTTTGTATTTTGTTTGTTTGTTTTTGTTTTTGGAGTTTATTTTTGTTTTTATTTCTTTGATTGTTGTTTATTTATTTTTATTTTGCAGAAGCTTTGCCTTTATGGTCATCTTTTACAAAGTTTTTAATACGAAAGAAATAAATAATTTTTATTTGTTCATTCATTTGCTCTCATATAAATCAGACTTTATTACAACATTGATATAAATATCAGTATCCAGACAAGTTTCATTTTATATATCAATACATATAATAAAGGTATAATGAATATGGTAACATTTCATATGTTTATTAACAGCACTAGTTACACACAAAGCAAGATATACAGAGAACAAAACAAGTTATTGTCACATAACTGGAGTTTCAATATGTAGGACACTGTATATGGCACGCGAAAGTTAGCATAACTAAGGAAAACATAGGTTATCCTTAGTTATGCTCTTTTTCGGTATAAAAGTCCTACAGAGCTTATGTTTATTTGTTAATTGTAATCCGACGTTAAATGAAAAAACAAAAACAAAAACAAAAAAAAAACTTTCGCATGCCATAGTGGTACACATCTACTTCTCCTTGCTCAAGTCGTTGTTTCTGTCGTTAAAATAACAAATTAAGGGACTTGGGTGCTTCTTGAACAGTGTTCAAAGCTAACTACATGTGATTAAGCATAATTTTTGTAATTGTTCCATTCACCTTTTGTTCGATCATATATATTCAGATTCAAAAGGTATTATTTTCCAGACTTGATTCATTTTTAAAGGATGAATAAAATTTGCCTCTTGTTGAATTTTCCATATGTGTAGTGCCCCTGACAAAAGTGGTCAATTAATCTTTGCTTAATGTAGGATTTTATATCCATACAACTAATTGGAAGTTGGCACTCCCATAGAAATGGAAAACCGGTGTCTTCTGATATCTTTTTTTTTTTTTTTTAGAAAATCCAACCATTTAAAGGTATATCTTCCAGATTTGTGTAATTTCACTATTAACTGAAATAACTTTCCAGACAGTTTGTCAGTACCACTTTGAAGAATTCGTGACCAATAGCACAATCATTTAATTTTTATCCAAATTTGTTAAGGTAATATTACAAAAATTATATTATATTCCATCTTGTTTGAAGGAGAGGATTAGTATAGGCATTGCCTGTTATCCAATCCATTTGTTTTTTGACAATAAAATTATTTGAATTGAATTACAAAAATTTGGCTTTTTCACTCAAAAAAGCTATATTTATTGATCCTATTTTAAAGTTTTTTTGGTTATTTTCTCTTTTTTGTTTTGTTTTGTTTGTTTTTTTTTTCCTTATTCATTTATTTGCTTCTTTTTATAAATTTGTGATTTTGTTTTTATTTTATTGTCTGTACTTAAATTTAATTCAAAGTCTAACAACTTATCACTTCATTAAATTGTCAAGAATTTTATCAATATTCTTTAAATTAAATTCAAATTTACACATGTTACACAACTTTTTACTTTTCTAAATTTTGATCCATGGAACAATTTTTTGTTAATTAATTTGCTACACCATTAGTCTCAAGTACTAAATAATCATACCTCTAGGCAATTAAATTTAAAGTTGGATAACTGGGAATAGTGATTTTTAAAAAGTTGGATAAATGGGAAGCCATGAAATGATAATATTTCAAGCTATCATTTTAAGTTAAAGTTTTAATTTCAACAGAATAGGTATTTTGACGGTCCTACTTTCGTTTCTATCCACAACATTCCAATTGCGCATGTGCATACATAAACGGCTTACAAGGTACAAATAAATTACTCCCAATATATATAAGACCAATGTTGTTTAAGTTTGTCTCGGTCCAAATTTAAATTAAATTAATTTCAAACAAATTCTGTTGCTTTATGCAGCCTTTCCAATTTTATTTTGATTGAAATACTAATACATAGTCGTTTCCGACTTTGTTCAAAATTACAATTTCTTTGTGATTTCCTCTCAACTTGCATTTTGCCATTGAAGAGAAGTCAAACTTAATTTTAACGTAAAACATAACCTCTGATATTAAACATGAAATTTTATTCCAAAGAATTGCTTGCATAAGCTTAACACCAAAGCAGAAGACTGTTAATCATGCGTTGCTATGATACACAGCACATGAAAAGAGCATCGAGGAAAAGGGAGGGGGGGGGGGCATACTTGTATTTGTTTTCACCTGTAAAAAATTACTACAATTGGATTTATATTCCCAATTAATTTCATTATCAAAACTTAATGTTCAAATATTAAAAAACTAATTATTAGAAGGAGCTCAAAGATCTCAAAAGTTACATGATCTGAAATGTTCCTATAATATACATATATATCTTTTGTACTATTTTAGCCTTTATCTGTAAAACATAGAGCTTTGAAGAATGACTGTCGCGCTCTGCAAAAGTGATTAAAGCTTTCAAAATCCTAGAATAAACCCTGGTTATTGTCATTTTTGAGAAAATACCACTCTGGTACATCCATAAAAACTGCATGCCTAGTCTTTCTCTATTCCATATATTGTAGAACCGCAGAATAAGTTGCACTTTAATGGATGTCTGAATACATAGACAAAGAAAGCTGTCTCCCAGAGTAGACCAATAATTTGGATTTGCAAGGCATTCAAAATACTTGTCATCTGCAAGATTGGACAGGTTCCACTGTCTTATTTTACAATAAAGCAATGACCTATCTTTCAGCCAATTTTATATGTATATTTAAAAAAAACCTAAACAAAACTCAAAAAAAAAAAATAATAATATGTAAAAACACTTTGTCTTTTATTAGAAGAGCTAAGTTTAAATTAACAAGTAGTGCTTGTCACAAGATATTATCTTAAACAATCAGTCAAATTAATCAAACAAACAAAAAAAATCCTAAATGGAAAAAATAGAAACAAATATTAAATACTTGTGTTATATTAGTTGGGCAGAAGTTTTAGTCAGTGGGTAATTGCTTTTGATAAGGAAACTATTTTTATTTTTCAATCTTTATTACAATCTTAAAATCACTAACTGCACAAGTGATTTTTTACACATATATGACCCTTATTGATACCCCAATCAACAATCTATTTATAGACTAAGCAAACGGAAGTAAACAGCTGATTGAAAATACACAATTGCTGTGTAGAAAATACACATTGCTTTGTTTGATTTAAGTAGATTTAGTCAAAATCATTCTGCCAGATTTAATCACTGCATTTGTCATGTTTAGTAATTAATGTGTATATAAATTAAGAGGTAATTTACATTGTATTCAGCTGGTCTTCCAACACGTGTGGAAAGGAAGCAATCAACCGGCATGTAAACTAAATGACCGATAATTGACCACTTGCTTATAAACATGATAAAATCAATAACAGACTCAGTGTCACACATATTCAGTTTTAACAATCTTTATCACTGAGATAGCTATCACTTTCAAATTAATTATGGTTATTAAGTTATAACAATATTCCTGTCCAGTGGTATGCGATAGATATCCACAACAAATAAATTACTCCACGAAAAACCGGAAATAAATTGTAAACTATATTTCAGCAAGTAATATAAAAGGTAGCGAGTAGGCAAGAAACTTCCGGTCATCCGGGTTTGGTAGGTAGTGACATGGAAACGATTGTCCCAATCGTTCCAAAAACATATTTCTTAAACTGATTTACACAATTTGACATTAAAGTTTTTGCTACTCTTACTTAAGGTGGTTCGAGCCTAATAAAAATATCAGACAGAATTTTTTTATTTTAAGATATTTTGTAGTTCTTAGCCCATTTGTTCAAAAAATAAAATAAAAATGATATGTCACCGAGCATCTTTTCCTGTAATCAGGCTTTGAAAATCAGGCCAAATTCAGTATTTTTCAGCAATATTTACAAAGAATATATAGGGATCTGTGAAAACATACTTATTGTTTAGCTTTCATATGAAATAAACATCAGATAGATTTCTTTTATTTTTTGACATTTCAGAGGTATACATTTCAGCTTTAAGTTGAGCTAATGAAATCTATATGTCACCGTTTGATTAAGAGAAATATTTTATATAGTTTACGAAACAGACAATATTTATGGTAAAAGGGAGCTAAATGGCGGGAAAGTATATGTCAATCTATTATGACGTCACAATGAAAAGGCCAAATAAGGAATATTCAGGCTTGAAAATCCAGTCAATTCCGCATCCGACTTGTGTTTCGCAAATGCGCCAATCGAATGCGCCGTGTATTAGTGTCGATCTACCTTAATATGACTACCTTTCCATTCAAAGCCTCGTGTCAATTATACCTATAGTCCATACACATATATGTCAGAAAATATAGTATTTTTACCATTGTAAGTCTACTGAGAAAGAGAAACAACATATTAACCATGATATGGATGGATAAATAATTGGTGTAATCTTTAACCTAGATCATGAAAAGAACAAGCAAATGAAATAAAATTATGCTGGTTTTCTACTGGACCAAGTAATAGATATTACGATATCTCGGCAGCATTATATAAACAGACAAATGGAAGGATGAAAAGATGGAGAAGTATACCCTAGACTTTTCATCATAAATATACAAAGGTTTGACCATTTAAAATTGACTATAATCGTCTGATTAACCTGAATTGGTGCCATCATCAGTGTCTGTCCATTAGCTCCAGGGATTATCACAGCTGGTATAGACGACGTACTAGTTTGTCCTGGTGGTGGATATCTCCTTGGTCGACCCCTTCCTCTTTTTATACCTACTCAAATAATACAAAGCATTGCTGTGAGTTGTCCGTCAATTATTTATGTAAGTACATGAAAATCAAACACTGACTAATTATAAGCATTTCCCTTTGAAGTGAATTTGTCAAAGACCTTACATTTTGTCTACATAAAACTTTAGACGTCAAAAAATATCAAGAGGCATGACAGGAAAAAATGAGTTACTGTAAATGTTAATACTGCTTTACAAATTTTTTGTTTGTTACCAAGGCAACAAAGCCCAATGATCATAAAAATTAGAAATCAATTTTTGCAATCTGCATTTTTATAGAACATGACTGATTTAGAAAGTTTATTTAAAGTATAGCTTTTGAGTTCAATTTAAAAAAAAAAAAAAAACTAATCTTAATATTTTAGTTACTATACAAAATTGAAATCACACATTTCTGATGTTTGGTTTCAAGATAGAATTTCCAACAAAAATAACTAATGTTTGAAAGTTTCAGGATGTATATCAATTCAATTTTCATAAAGATTTAATGATTCTACTAAATCAAAAGTAGGGATGACTATCGTCAATAAAATATCGTATCACAATGCAAGGTAAGTGTATCGTGATACGTATCGATAAATACCGTCTTCTGACTTCTCAACTTGATTACGTTTCTAAATCTTCTCC
>MJUU01029204.1:29540-45211 GCA_002080025.1 Modiolus philippinarum
GTCATATGGTTGCTGCCTGAAATTTAGGAGGGGAGATAATTCATCTTTAAATATTTTCTTGTAAAAAGGGGACGAACTTTGTCAGCGCTTGTTCTCCTAAACGGCTGTTTGGATTTTGATGAAATGTTACACAGTTGTAGTATACCACCCGAAGAATTGCACGAAGTAATATGGTTGCTGTCCGAAATTTTGAAGGAGAGAAAATTCTTCTTTGAGTAATTTCCGGAGAAAAGAGGGGATGTATATTAATGTGTCCATACTTGTTCTGTGTCCACTTTTATACTGTGTCCAAAAATGTATTGTGTCCACACACACTTAAATTTACACCTTGCCATATTGATTCAGGGTTCAATTAGCGGGGGTATAACTGGCTGCTATTTTTTTATTGGATTTCGATGGCATTTTCAGCTCACGTTGCTAATGTTAGGGTGAGTTTTTGCCATCCCTTTGCGTCCGTCTTCCGCCCGGCGTAAACTTTCATTCAAAGGTCTTCTCCTCTGAAATTACCGAGCAAGTTGGAACCAAACTTGGCCACAATAGTCCTTGGGTAGTCCCCTGCAAAAAGGTGTTTTTCGGGTTCCCGCTGTATCCAACATAGCCGCCAGCGGGGGTCATATTTTTAACATTGCATTCTAGGGGTGGTCCCTACAAAAAAGGTGTTTTCAGGTTCCTGCTGTATCCAAGATCCACGCTTCATCCAAGATAGCCGCCAGCGGGAAACATAGTTTTTACATTTGACCTCAAGGGAAAACATGTTCAGATATATTCTTCTCTGAAACTACTGAGCCTTTTGCGTCCGTTGTCCGTCCGGCGTAAACTTTTCATTCAAAAATCTTCTCCTGTGAAACTACTGAGCAAGTTGGAACCAAAAATGGCCACATTAGTCCTTTGGTGGTCCCTTGCAAAAAAGGTGTTTTTTCAGGTCCGTGCTATATCAAAGATGGTATCCGGCGGGAAACATAGTTTTAACATCGGATCGTACGAGAAAACATGTTCAAAGATCTTCTCTAAAACAACTGGGCCAATTAGAACCAAACTTGGCCACCTTATGTCTTTGGTGGTCCCTTGCAAAAAAGGTGTTTATCGGGTCATTGCTATATCAAAGATGGCCGCCAGAGGGAAACATAGTTTTAACTTTGGACTTATGGGAAAACACAATCAAAAATCATCTTCTATGAAACTACTAAGCTAATTAGAACCAAACTTTGCTACAATATTTCTTGGATGGGCCCTGCAAAACAAGTAGTTAATTTCAGGTCTGCACTTAAAAAGGTGTTTTCCATGTTCCCGCTTTTTCAACATGGCCACCAGCGAGGAACTTGGTTTTAACAAAATCTTCTCCTCTGAAACTGATGAGCCAATGGAACCAAATTTGCTCACAATAGTCTATGTGGCCCCTGCAACGAATTTTTCTTTTCAGTTTCACACTTTACCAAGATGTCTGCCAGCGGGGAACATAGTTTAATATTGGACCCTATAGGAAACACTACCAGAGACCTTAAAACTACTTGGGAATATTGGAATTATAGTTTACTATGGGCCCTTTAGCCTAAAATGTCTATGTTGATAAAGGGTCAGGTGAGCGATGCATGCTTTGGTGAGTAGCTTGTTTCTTTCGCGTTGTAAGATTTCAATCATATTTTTTTCTTTGGATTAATCTTGTAAGCTTTCAGTAGTATGCCAGCGGATTATTTTTATCTCCCGCTTAGCGAAAGCGGGGGGGGGTATGTAATGCAGTCCGTATATACGTACCTACGTACGTAGGTATGTGTGTAGTGCTCAACGATAGCTCTGGAACTATACGAGATACAAATTTGAAACTTGGCACCATACTATAGTGTGATTTACACTAGTGCGCTAGGGGTTCGGGGTTTCTGTCAAACGTCCTAGGGGCAAATTATGGGCAAAAACGGAAGTTTCGCGATATGCAATAATCGAAGAAATCTCCAAGGCTATTTGGACTAGAAAGTCGAAACAAAGACTTCTCAGAGGGTGTCGGAATTTTCGTACGACCCCCTCAGGGCATGGCCTCTAAGGAGTCCAAAAAACGGGGAAAAAACGATTCAGCTCGAACTCCTCATACACCTTAAGTTGCAGAAATCTTGTTTTAAGGGTATAAGTAACACTATAAAAGTCTGTGCCGAAGGTTTCGGAATTTTAATATTTGCCCTCAAGGCGGAATAATGAACGAAATGGTATTTCGAGTTATCCAGTAATATGCGAAATCTTCTGAAGTATTTATGTTTGGAAGCTGAAACTTTCTATATGAGTTTCATTATGTTTATCTAATTTGCTAATGATAGCGGACATTTGGTGTGACCCCTTAGGACATGCCCTTAAGTTACAAAAAAAACGTAAAACAATAAGTACTTGGCATATGACTGGAACTTTATGTAAGATTTTCATTTTGTGGTTTACATTTTCATGGGGAATAATTTGAATCGCTTTTGGAATCCAAGATAAGAATTTAGAATTTTGACTTCGGTGCCAAATTTGGTAAATTTCCTGTAAATGTCAAAGACCAATAATTTTTGAAATTCTAATATAAAATCATATAATCAAGCAACTCTTAGTATGAACACTTAAACTTAAAAAATATGATTCTTATATTGGTAAATTTCCTGAAACTCTCAAAGACCCATTACTTTCTGGAATTTTACTTAGCAACCATATCTTTTTTGGTGCCTTATTTCATCGGTGATCATTTTCAATAGTCAGATTGCAATAACTTTGATTCTAATTTTGGTAAATTTCCTGAAAGTCTTAAAGACCTGTTATTGTTTTATATCTACATAGCAACCATATCTTTTTCAATTCCTAACAGTAATAATGATCATTTTCAATAGTCATATTGCAAAAAACTCTGATTCTTATATTTTGGTTAACTTCCTGAAAGTCCTAAAGACCTGTTATTTTTTGGAATTCTACCTAGCAACCATACCTTTTTCAATTTCTTTAATTACAAATTATTGTTTTCAATAGAAAGACTGCAAAAATCTTCTGCTCTTGTTCTGGTAAATTTCTTGAAATCCTCAAAGACCAGTATTTTTGGGAATTCAACCTAGCAGCCATACCTTTTTCAATTCCTTACAGTAACAGTCATTGTTTTCAATATAGTAAGACTGCAAAAATATTAGATTCTGGTTTTGGTAAATTTAATAAAACTCTCAAAGACGCGTTATTTTTGGGAATTCTATCTAGCAACCATATCTTTTCCAATTCCTTACAATAATTGGAATCGTTTTCAATAGTAAGACTGCAAAAATCTTTTATTTTAAATTAAATTTTATTGATGATTCCTATATATGCATTTTCAAAACTTTAGTGTTGGTCCAAAAAGGGTGAGCGGGGGGGGGTGCAATCTATGATCGACCTTTTTTGCATTTATTATTATTATTTATCCGATTTTGGTGAATATTTTTGCAATGGATTCTTTGTGAAGAACTAACATAGCACTGCATCATCATCCGATTTTTTGTCTCGCTCTTTTTGTATGCGTACAAAGTATGACGTCGAAGGCGAAGACGATAGCGATGTAAACTTAACCTTATGCTCTTTATCTTGAGAAATCTTTCCTGAAGTTTTGGGGTCCATTGATAGCTTACATTGATGCCATGGTGACGGCTATAGCATTCCTTAAGGGACGAAAGTAAAAAAGGCTTAACAAATCTTGGCGGCTTTTCGAGGTGTGTTTTTGCTAAATTTAAATTTATAACGTCCTTGGAATTACCATCTATTCCCAGATGAATGATTCCAGAAATGTTCTTTGTCCAGCTAACACCCTTTGCGAGAAACATGAAACATTTCATGATTTTTTTTGTTCGAAATTTCAAAATTGCAAAAATATTTCTTTAATATGATTGCTAGGTATGATAACACAGTTGCGGCCCATGAAATCGAAAAAAAAATCCAAAGTTGTAACATCTTTCAAGGGTCCTAAATGTGCAATGTTACGACCTTTGTTGTATGCGTTTTACTTACATTTACATTTGTAGTACTTTACGCAGGTTGACAGCAAATATTTAGTGTGATATCTGTAAAGAAAAGGCAAACATTTTGTATTAATTTTACACAGTATAACATGTTGAACATGGGGCTTTCGGAAAAGGAACTCAATGAGCAGTTGAAACCAGAAATGAGGGCTTCAATACCATAAAGGATGATTGAAACTGGATTCCTGACTTTTTGAATAGTAAATGTCGACATACATACTACAGCAGATTTAATTTACCATGTATTCCCAAATTTAACAAACTTATTAGCAACCTTGAATAAGACTCAGGCTGTTGTAAACAAGCAGTTATCACCTTTGAAATGTTATAGTCTATTTCAAAATTTTATTTAGGTGCATGAAATATAGCAGGATTTTACGCTTCAAATTGAGATAACTTCTTGATACTAGTAATCTTGTGTTTAAACATGGCCTAATGTAGACCTTCGAAATGCTTCTAAACTTTGTATTTAAGGATATGTTCATATTCTGGAATTGGCTATAACTTTTTTTTTAACCAAACAAACTTTTTACCATACTTTGCTACTATAGTTTGGAAAGTTCTAGGATATGTTGTATTTATTCTACCTCATGAAAATTTGGGGTTCATTTCTCAGTAATTATAATGTCTGGATCCACTATACTAGTATTTTTGCACAGTGATATTTTGTGTATTGGTGTATTGTAAGGGCACATGACAGTCAGCCACTTTTCCATTTACCTTGGCCTTAATTGCACGGTTGAGTGACTTTGTAAAATTTTGAAAATTTGGGCATAGTTTTACATTCAAATTGATTTCAGAGCAACTGTTATTAGTAGATCCGCCACAGTTGGTCTATATTTACGTTTACATATAGGTGAGTACTTGCCAGTCTTAAAACCTGCCATGTAACCTTGACCTCAATTGCATAGTTTATATTCATTTTTCAGCAATTGTACTGCATGCATTTGTCATATTTGCTGTATTACATTTTTAGCTCACCGGGACGAATGTCCCGAGAGCTATTGTCTTACCCTCGGGGTCGGCGTCGTTAGCAAAAACTTTAATCTTGCTAGTGGAATGGAGGCCATAAGTGCTAGGATGTTGATATGTTGGTATGCGACTTTCTTGTGACGAGAGCTTTCTTGTGGTACCATACTTGTAGACATTTTGAACTTGACCTTGGCCTTAGGACAATTATTAAAAACTATAACCTTGCCTGTAGACGGTAGACTGTTAGTGGTAGGGTGTTCATATTTGATATGTAACTTCCTTTTGATGAGAGCTTCCTAGCGGTGCCATATCTGTAGACATTTTGACATTGACCTTGCCCTGAGGGCAATTTTTAAAAAACTTTTACCTTGCCCGTAGAAGATAGGCTTTTAGTGGTAGGGTATTTCATATTTGGTATGTAACTTCCTTATGATGAGAGCTTTCTAGCGGTACTATATTTGTAGACCAATTGACCTAATTGACCTTGACCTTGCCTTGAGGGAAATTTAAAAAAAAACTTTAACCTTGCTTTTAGAAGTTAGTCCTTTATTTGTAGGGTGTTCAGTTTTGATATGTTACTTAATTACAGTGAGAGCTTTCTGTTGGTACCATATTTGTAGACATTATGACCTTGACATTGCCCTGAGGGCAACTGAAAAAAAAACTTTAACTATCCTTCTAGAAGGTAGACATTTAGTGAAAGGAGGTTATTTTTTGGTGTGTGACTATGTTATGATGATAGCGTTCTAGTGGCTCTATATTATTAGACATTTTGCCCTTGACCTTGCCCTCAGGGCATTTTTTTAAACTTTAACTTTCTAGAGGTTAGTTGGTTAGTGAAAGGGTGTTTATATTTGGTATGTGACGTCCCTATGAAGAAAGTTTTCTAGCAGTATCATAGTTGTAGACATTTTGACCTTGAAATTTCCCTGTTGGCAATTAAAAATTATAGGTCTTATTCTTTTAGTGGAAGGCATGTGACTTCCTTATATCACATTAAATTTGTATTATTTCAAATTTATCGTGCATTGAGGTCACTCTAATCCCCGGAGGTTGAGTAACCTGACTAATGTTCTATATTTGTGTTTATTTCCTAAATACCACAGTGCCTGTGCTTAACATATTGTATGGTCTTGGGGTATGTAGGATGTGTCAGTTTGACACATGTCATGTAACCTTGACATCAATTTCATGGTGGGGTGACTTTGTTAAATTTTTATACGGACGTATTATGGTATAACCTCCGTCTATCCGTCCGTCCGTTAACTTTTTGGTTTCCGGAGATTTTTTCTATAACTGCTTGACATATTGATTTCATATTTGGTATATGAGTATATCTACTTGAGATACAGATCAAGTAGACGGTTGATTTTATACTGAGTTATGGCCCTTTGACTTAGTGACATTTTGAAAAATATAGGTTTCCGGAGTTTTTCTCTAACGGTTTGACATATTGATTTGATATTTGGTATATGAGTGTATACAGTTGAGATACAGATCAAGTTTTAGTTTAGTCCTGATTGGTTGATTGTGTAAGGAGTTACGGCCCTTGGACTTAGTAAATTTTTGAAAAACATAAGTTTCTCCGCCTTTCTTTACAATGTGTGAATATGTTGATTTGATAAATAGTATATGACTGTATGAATAAGTTTAAATTTGGTTCCTGTTGAATGATTTTTGTGGACAGTAATGGCCTTTGGACTTAATATTTTTTGAAAATTCATTTTGGGGGACCTTTCTATACATTAACTTTACATATTAATTTGATATTTGTTAAATGGTTACATCTTGGTAAGGCACATATTCTGTTTGATTTTTTTTTCAATCAAAATCTTGTTGTGGTCCAACAATGCCATAAAGTTCGAGTTGACAGTGGACGGGCGTATCATGCGCTCTTCGCTCAGCAGTTTATTATACTGATGTCAATTTCCCAGCATCTCTAACACCAACGCTCACTGTATATGGTCTGGTTTTAAATATTAGGTGAATTCGCTTTAGATACTTATTGTAGATATCCCTAAACAAAAAGCTGTAAAACATTTTTTAACAATACTCTCCATAGATAAAAATGTTCAAAACTACAATCTATTTGTCTCGTCTATAATAATCTCGATAGTTATATTTTCACATTTTAAAAGTTCTCGGGTAAACCTCGAACTTTAAAATGTGAAAATTTAACTATTTCTATGTGAGAAATATACGTAATAAACTGGAAACAATGTTAGAGACTATATATCTATATGTCTCTGACCTTGATTACTCTTTATTTAGGGGGCCGACTCCGACCTGCCATTTGATATGGGGTTTCCTCAATGTTCATTGAAGATCTTAAGTTATGTTATGGTTGAGTTATGGTGGCTTTGAGTTGTCTTAAGTTATGGTGGCTTTGAGTTGTTATTACTTCCCTTTGGGTCGTTGTCTCTTTGACACATTCCCCCGGTTTCCCTTCTTTTTTCTTATAGATATTTTGAAAATCTTTTTCTTACGTGACACTTTTAACGCATCGTTTTTTCCACAACCAACCACATTTTCTATAGTGTACTTTCTTGATTTTCTGTGTCTTTACACATCTGTAGTAAAACTTTGAAAACGGTCTTTTCTTTGGCTTAGCTAAACTGAAAGAGAAAAAATATAGTTTACTCCTATGGACACCTTTAAACCCTATATCAAATAACTAATTACCGAAATAAATGTAAATTCAGTGTGGCATATTTCAGACAATGTTCCAATCAAATAAATAAAAGTTACAAGAAAGGCTCGTAAACATTACAAATCAAAAAGCTGTTTGAGAAAACGAAATATTGTCAATGATTATGTATAACAGACGACCCCCGATCGGCGAATAACTTGACTCTAGATAAACTTCTGAAAGAATTTGCATATTTCGGTGGACTACTCTAACATTTCCATCATTTTGTATTTCACCGTCGTTTGTTATATATAAAATACTGTTTATACCAACTTTTCAAGTGTTTATATAAACTTACCCATCCTCTGGAATGTCCAGCAAAATTAATGCACAAACTATCAGCACGATCAGTAACAGCCTCATGCTAGGACAAATTATTGAAACTGTGATATTATGTCATATATTCTCATATATTAAACAAAGATAAACTAAGTTAAATTATATGTAGTGCGTCTAAATATTTTTTTTTTTACTTTTATTGTTGTCAATGTCTCCCTGAAAGAAATCATAAAATATTGAACAAACATTATAAAATACAAGACTCTTATGATCTCTACTTACCGTAAAGTCTACATCATTTTATAACAGTAAGAAGTAAAAAAGTGTCTGCTCAATAAATTCTATATCATAAATACAAATTTTATGTATTGATGCATTTATTGTTGTATTTTGATGCATTTATTGTTCAACGGTATGTAATAAAATGGTTTGGGAGACCAGGAAGTTTTCTATACTGAATATACAATTCAGAGAAATGACCTGGACGTGTTCATGTGACTTCCAGAAAAAATGACACCGAATGTGTTCTCGGGAAGATTATGATTACAGTATATGATTAAAGTGTAAAATAAACATGGAACTCAACTTATATGATACACATCCTTATGAAGTTGCATGGTTCTAGTGATAATAGTTTCTTAGAAACAGTTAAAACCAAGTGAATGATATTCAAAATGTCATTTTCCATTGGGTAACTGAAGTTTCTGATCTAGTTTTTATAAATACAGCAACCAAATTCTCTATCATCCATTACAGCCAATTTCAGACCCTGATTTAAAAAGAATGGGCAGATGTTCCCCTTATTATCTAGGTAATACATATTGCTTCAATCACAATAGAATTTTTAGCAAAAAAAAACTATTTTCTCAAAATTTCATGTTTGTATGTTTTTTTATGACAGCTGTGGAAAACTGACTACAGAAAACTAATGCTTCCGAAGTTATTTGTTCAACAAGTGATGAGAAAATTAATGGGGTTTAGTATATCAGTGTTTAAATTAACTATTGTTGTAAATTCAGCATAGGCTTTTCAAGAAACTTTTTTGAACAAGAACTATCAACTCACGTACAGCTTTTTTTCTACGAATCATAAGGTGTATAATGAAACCGGATATGTAAATCTAGTGGCCATTGGATATATACAATTTTGGTAAGATACTAGTAAATATTACATATGGTATAAGTTTCTATTAATCTCATTGGCTAATACGCTCACGTGATTTTAAGAATATTCAGTATATTTCAGCGTTGTTTCTAATTTTAGGTATATTGACGCTATGTTTCTATTTTTAAGAATATTGACGCTATGTTTCTATTTTTTGTTTTATTGACGCTACATGTCTAGAAAACGCTTTACACATTAATAGGAGTTTCCATCGGGAAAATAAAAGGGGATATTAAAATGTTTTTACAGAGCAACCACTGAAATCAATGAAAAATATATTTAACAGTTGTCACATGTTTTTTTTATTGCACACTCCAATAAAAAGGCTTACTGTTTTATTTTTGTTTTTATTTGCAAATATAAGAGAAATGTCGGCATTTATTCATCCTATGAGCACACCATTCTAGATGATGGCAGACACACATCCGCCTCCAAATAAAAGTTCTATTTCTAATCAAATTCCGATGTATTGACAAAATTTTCTTTCATAAAAATGTAATGAGATACCATTAAAATACATATGCAATATAAAAATGATGGACTTTTTACTTTGTCAATATGTTAAATATGGACCTGTAAGGAATATATTGACCTCGGACTTCGTCCTCGGTCAATATAAACCTAACATGTCCATATATAACATATTAACTTCGTAAAAAGTCCATAATTGATAACTAACGTATATCTGACAATCATCATTGCAGCTATCGGACAATCTTCTGCTTTACACAACTAATATCTGAAAACGACTTCTATCATAGATACTTGAAAGCGACTTGTAGGCATATAGGACTCTTAGCATACATACTTGAAAACAGATTTGAATGTGCTGTAACATGTATAAGAATCTGCAGTGTAAGAAACCTAACAAGCAACAATGTAATATATATTACACAGTCTGTTAGTGACCCAATATGGTATACACACGGTCAGTAAATTTAATATTGGGCGAGAGCATAGCTCGAGCCCCAATATTAGATTTACTGACTGTGTATATACCATATTAGGTCACTAACATACTGTGTAATGTTTATATCCTACCGATAGTCAATCAAATATCTAAAACATATAATAACCGCAATAAAAGTATCAGGGGGTCCAATCGAATTGGTTAGTGCAGCGTGTATTTTGGTAAGTGTGGTTAGTGCAGCGTGTATTTTGGTAAGTGCTGCCAAAAATGGCTGACGCGCCCCGCTTCGGCAAGCAAAGGTCAGTAGTTGAGAGTGTCTTATCGTTGTAGATTTACACGGTGTATTTTGTAAATATTGCGTTTCGGCTCTCCTTCCATCTGAAAACCTATACAGAAATCTATTGAAGGAAAACCGACGAGGGGTAGGTCAAAATTTTGAACACGCCAATTTCAACTTTGGATTTCTATACATCTAACCCATAATATGTTGCGTTTGTAGTATAGAATTGTTGCTTGGTGATTGGAAAACATGTCAAAGATTCATTTTTCATAAGGTTGTATGTCGTTTAGTTTATTTTCGACATTACTTCAAATTTTGGTAAGTGCAGTGCGGTGTACGCCAAATTGGTAAATGCAATATATTCCAATTCGCCGTTTCAAAAACTAAAGGATTGTGGGTAGAGCGTACACTAAAATATTTTGATTGGTCAAGAACGTAAATAACATGACGTCATTGGTTGAAAATCGATTGCCCGTACACCAAAATTTCAAAGACAATCTCTGTACCCACAATTCCTCAGTTTCTGAAACGGCGAATTGATGAGAGAAAATGGATAAAGGTTAAGATATTGTCGGTCACGGCCTTATTTCTTTTTAAATTTACCATTTCTTGTGATAATTTCAAACATTATTCAAAGAAGAATGGATCAAAAGATGACATATGATGATCCCAAGCTGTCATGAACAGAAATTAAATGTACGATGGCGGTAGATTTTTGTAGCTGTACGCAGCGTTTTTCTGTATGTCACTTTTTCGGATTGTTGGAGTGCAACACTTTTTTACTGTACGAATTCACATTGTGGGAGCGGAAGTGTACAGCATTTTTCTTATTTGTACAGGCGTAAATCGGGTAGTTGCAGAAGATAAAAATTGACAGACAATGCAAAAAAATGTAAGGTTGCTTCGTTTTTATTTGGTTTCCATAAAAACAAATGACATAGCTAAAAAGCTGAATGTCACTTTCATATTAATTTTTAGTATTCTAAAACATACATTTTGCTATTTGATAATGGTACCGGGTTGTTTCGCTCCTATTACCTGTTCGCTCCGGGTTATTTTGCGCCGGGTTGTTTCGTGCCGAAAGGTGGGTCGTTTCGCTAAGGTAATGTAATGCGTAATTGGCTATATTAACATAATTATGTCGGATTAACTTCTGAATTTGGTTAATACAAATATTGGACGATGATTTCAAACCATACATCCTAATCAAATAATTAATAAAGTTTCAGACGTAATCATTACATGATAAATCATTCTTTTATCTATAAGAATATAATTAAATAATTAATCAGTGTGTTTACTTTAAAATTAGTAAGACACAAGAGCTTGCAGACATGTACTCCATAAATTTTATAAAAAAAAAATCATTTACACTTTTGGGAAATTCTTTGAACTTGCGTGAAAAGAGAGGGTAAATGATGGTTGTGTGTTGTAGTGCAATTCTTAGTCTAACTCTTTGCGTAATACATATCTGTGTATCTTTATCTCTTAGTCTAGATTCAGAATACAAGGCTGAAAACAGAAAAAATATACTGTGGAAAAAAAAATAATGGCATTTTGCTAACAATCTCGGAGTTTACTGTCCAGGAGTGCAATCCAATTTGACAAAAACTCATTTTACCATGCAAGTCAATGGCACATGTGCTTTTCTCCATTCTGCTTAGTTCTTGGTCTCTGTCTCACTACACATATCACTAATGGTGTCTTACAGAGTGTATTAATTACCTTACGTCTCTTAAAAATGTCTGCATAGTAGTTAACTATGGGGAAAAGCCGTAGGTTTTCAAAAAACGTT
The DNA here is from genome assembly GCA_002080025.1 of Modiolus philippinarum. Lineage (NCBI taxonomy): Eukaryota > Metazoa > Mollusca > Bivalvia > Mytilida > Modiolidae > Modiolus > Modiolus philippinarum. Next base: position 41,622 of record MJUU01029204.1, read on the forward strand.
TTTTGAAAACCTACGGCTTTTCCCTATAATTAACTACTATCTACGGGACTAACGAAAATAAGCAATTGTTTTTCACTACAGTTGANAAAAAAATATTCAAATGCAAACTGAAAACCATAAAAAAACATAAAAGAGAGTCTCTGAGAGATTTGCCCATTTTCGTTACTTCCAAAACAGATTCTGATCAAATACATAAAGGAACAGTTAAAAAAAAATTATAAAAGTGGAGCGAAACGGCCCAGGGCGAACAGGAATCGGCGCGAACGCACCCAGGGCGAAAGGGATTTGGAGCGAAACAACCCAGGGTGCGAACGGGATTCGGCGCGAAACGACCCGGATTCTTTGATAATAGATAAATTGAAAAATATAGTGTCAAAATCACTAGCTTGATTCTTGTTACTTCTACTTCCAACAGAAGTCGCAAGCGAGTCCGGCGTTTATTGATGAAAATCTTCAATTATATAGTTAACTTAATCATTACTTATTCCTCGTTTTTAATATGAACTTTCAGGCTTGTTTTTAGTTTGGAAGGAGTCTAACTGATGGCCTAATCTGTACAGGTACTTGCATGTAAACATTTGACTACTGTATATGTGCTTGCGACAACACTGTATTGGTAGTTGAGAATCAAGAATAAACAAAAAATAGAAAAAAATCACTACTAGTACAGTTTGGTTTCAAAAGACCTGACCTATCTAACCACACAGTACGAACTAGATAAGGGAGTACGAGTGTCAGATAATTTGTAATTATAATTAAAAATCTTGCCTTCTGTTTTGTAAATCTTTGCTTGTTGAAAAACATGAGCAAACATGTTTGAAAATTTTATATACAAGAGGTTAAAATGTTGGCAGGAAACGGTTCTCTCTAGAGTTTTCCTTTATTTTTCATTATATGCTTCCAAATATATGAAAATGTAATTGGAAATTGATAAAAAAAATTATGCATTTTAAAGTGACACATCACCAATAAAACAGTATTCATGTACAAAAATATTTAACCCTGTTTGAATTGATAAAACCCGATTTTGAATGCGTCTGAAAACTTAAGCTCATCTATTTTATTTATTTCGGATATTTCGCCGTTAATTTACTTTGTGAATTTGTTTACAAAATTTGAACCAAAAATATCGTATGATTACCAACTTGATGTATTCGGTATCTCCATTTATATACTTGACTCCCAAAGATAGTATAGCGATATATTTTAACTCCTATTAAACAATCGAACTTCGATGGCTCGAACACCCAAGGGACTGATGAAAACTGTTCGAGTCAAAGGGGTGCTCGAGATATTGAGGTCGAACTACTAGTATGTTTAAATTTAACCAAGGGACCACAAAAAGGGATTTATTGCAGTTCGAGCTATCGAGGTTCTACTTTATTGTGTTTTCCTCGGAATAAATGTATAAAAGACCATCAACCGTGTATACGAGACGACAACAACGACAGTTGTCGCACTTGCTATCTTACTGAAATTCAACTGAAATGGTACACAAAAGTTGCCTCAATATCAGTACGCAGTACTCTCTGTCTAAAAGAAAAAAAAACAGATACTAGTAGCTCACTTTAGATTAAGAATTTGATTTGAAGCTAAAATAATGTTAACTTTCTAAAAAAAATTCTAGCATACTGCACTAAATCGGCGGAACCAACTTTCGAAAAAAAGGAGGGTTAAAGGGATGTTGCAGAAATAGGAGGTTCCAGACTACTTTTGCCTTTTTTGTTAATTTTGTCTAAACTTTGCACTCGATTTTTTTTAAAGGGGAGGCCTAAACCCCGTCATCTCCTGTATCAGCGAATGCACAAGCATATTCTTCATTTTAAGGACCAAGGATGACGCCATTGTTGTAGTCAGTTTTAACTGAAACTGACATCAAATCAATTACACATTTATGAATTCCGAGGTTAAATCTGTACCCACTTTCTGATTGGAAAATATAATGTAGATCATTTTAAAATCAGAAATTAATTCCAAACAAACTTTATGATTCTTAATACTTTAAAACTGTGCACTACACCGGAGTATCCAGCTTTTGAAGAGTTCGGAAGAAGACGGGTTCTAGGCCACTTTTTCTCCATGTTTTGCCAGAAAAGGGGATTCCAATACCCGTATTCCCCAGTGCACCAGTAAATTCATCTTTTCTCCTTAAAAGTTTTTTTTCAAAACCGCAACGGTCATTTTTTTTTAATTTACGTGTGTATAGTGCTTCACTTACAACTTTTAGTGTATTTTTACAATCAAAATATAAATAATTCATGGACGGGATCTTGAATATAAACTCTGCTTTACTGTGCAGGCCGATAAGTGATTAGTTTTAAACAAAAGAAATGGAGCTCTTCATTAAACGAGACGAGAAAGGTCTACTTGGATTGTTTTCCGTAGTTACAAGTTTCAAAAAGTTGTTTCTAACTAGAAAATTTAATGATTTTTTAAATCGTGTATTTCATTTAGGTATAAAAATAATGTATATGTTCGCCGTTTTATTGTAAAGTTTGTAATTAGCTCGTAAATTGCAGTTTAAGTGAATTGAAGTGGGTGCCTATCATTTTGGATGACTCAAATATACATCTCCGGATTTTCTCAAAAATTCGCATACTGATTTGTAAAGAATTGATCAATACGTGTGCCAAATTTCATTTCCGCCCTTCCACGCAGTGCTTCAGAAAAAAAATCTAAAGTTGTCGAATTCTTAAACATCCTCGCTCTAGTCGAATCGTGTTTACCTGTAATTATCGTGATTAGGTGACGTCACCGATCAATAATACCTATATTTAAATCTGATATACATTGTGTTGCGAGAAGATGTTCTTTTTCCAAGATCAAAAGGGGTTCAAGTTCTTAGTTTTTTGTATGTGTGTGTGTGTGTTTTATTGTTATTTTTTTGTATGATTTCAAGTGATATTAATTTTGACACAGGATTTCTAAAAACTTTCTTCAAATTTTCATGTCGGCATCATAAGAATTTTTGTAACTGCCCCCTGTTTCCAAACTAGGATGACATATACCTTAATTCTGAAAATTGCAATAAATTGAATATCATTTTGATGAGGCTAAGGAATATCTCCCTCTTGCAAATTTCTGTCCTTAGACGAGCTTTGGTTTTATAAATATACGTCCTTGGTTTTGTGTTCTCTTTCAGCTTTTATAATTTACCAGAATTCCGCCCACCCCTTTTTTCTGGATTTTTTATTTAAAATTTAGTGCAGAAATCATTAAAACAGACAAATAAAGAGGAGCAAATTGTCTTGAATTTTTTCCCACGCGGAACTCCTTTTTTCTGTAAACCCTTTTTTCAGACGCTTGACCCGCCGGTTCTTTCTATTTATGGTCTCCATGATGAGTTGACTTGCTCTGCACTTAAAGGAATGGCCATATAGGCGCTGGCTCGAATTCCATTTCTAGGGGCCCTCTTTTTTTCGAATTTTGTCTTCACGTACTTCTTAACATATTTTTTGAAGACAATGAAAATAATTTTGAAATATCAATAAACTAGAACACTGACAATGTCAGAAAGGGCCCCGCCCCCTTGTGTGTCCCACAAACCTGTTTGCAGAAAACATAAATAACAAAATCCTTAGTTATTTTAA
>MJUU01029207.1:0-11483 GCA_002080025.1 Modiolus philippinarum
TCTGTCCAGAAAAAAAGCCATAACCCTCCCCTCTTTCAAGTTAAATGGTCGGTCAATAAGTCTCAGTCTGTTCAAAATGAGGTTACCCGCAAGACATAATAATTCATCCAAGAGGTCTGGAACTTTCCAGTAGGATTCCATATGCAGTGATCCCACACATATAGAATAATGGAAGTTTTGTTTTTGATACAAGAAATATTGGCGAACAATAATGGACAAGCCCCTTGTGGGCGAGTCCATTATTGGAGCGAATATTTCTTGTATCAAAAACAAAACTTCTATTATTCTTTTTATCGGTAATTAACTTAATCATTTAATAGAATAACTTTTTGAAATTATGAATGTTAGTTTTCAACCAATCGTGAAATTGACTAGTATTGATTAGTAAAAGAATTTGTACAATCCGATAAGAGTCTCTATAGATGTATATTTCTTTGTTTCATTGATTCTGATTGGCAAAGTAGGCGTGGCCTAAGACACTTTTCGTATTCGGGCAGTAGCAAATAACTGTCTGTTTCTGTATTGGCCCTGTATAGATTCGAGGTTAGCTGTATTGGTCCCGAGACCCGGAGGGCCGAGAACCTATACGGGGCCAATACAGAAATAGACAGTTCACAACCTTTTTATTAAATAATCTAAGTTTTTCTTTCAGCACTTATACACGTATATTTTTTGTTGTTATACTGTTGTAAAATGGGGTTCCGACAATCATTACAGTTTAACCCCCTCCCCCTTGTGGACCCATGATTTAGCAAATAAAAAATTATGTACCCTGAAATCTATACAAGGGTCAAATTTTCATACATTTTTGTAAGTATGAAAGTTGTTTAGAACCGTTCTTCGTACTTTCACTTTCCACACAGCTTTGCCGTTTTTTTTTAACGTAATTAAATGTTTATTGTGCTCTAAAAGATTAAATGATAAACAAGTTATAAAGAGGACACATCTGTTTTTACTTTACCGACTTTTATTGATCATTGTTAGGCTTTTACTTTACCGATTTTTATTGATCATACAATGTACATGCATTGATCGGATTCTATTTAAATTTCGGGTTTCCCCTTGGAGTCGGGATAAAAATAGCTCGTCGTGTTGTGTAACAATTGTTGTTAAATATTTTAGATATATGAAGTAGAATTTATTTATTTTTTTCAATTTTGCGCATGAGAAAACACGTTACAACTATCGTGAATACAATTTGCTATAAATTACCGCTCCAGTTGACCTCAATCAACCCTGTATTGGCCCGGGACAATACAGGATTTGCCTGTATTTGCCCATGGGCCGAAAAAGCTGTATTAATATCACTAGGGCTAAGCCACCAGTATGACACATGCCGTGTTTGCCATATTAGGGCTGATTTAATTATATTATTTAATAATGAAAAATATTTCCTTCGTGAGATCAAAGGAAACTCATACAAATTACCGATAAAATGTATTATTGCCAAGGTCAAGAAAGTGGCAAAACATGAACTGATATGAGGTTAGATTTACACCCCAAGTCTACGTACGGAGGCTAATAGGCTGTTTTGACAAAATTGTATTTCCGTTTGATATGAATATGGTGAGATTTTTAGGATGTGGCAGCTGTAAACCTCGATTTCGATTGAATGAAGTTTGCCACTAGGTTCTAACTTGAAACATGGTTGCAAAATATTTTTTATGGAAACATGAGAACGACTACTTTGAACACAAATTTTATCTTCCCTTTTTATCCCTACGTGTTTATCCTCCTCTGAATATGATTTAATGTGATAAATTGAAATCTGAACGCCCGACTTTAAATAAAGCTTTATTTTAATGATATACAAGTCATGACTTGTGAAATGTTATCTCATGTATTAATAATACGTATGAATTGAACCAAAGTCAGAATCATATAAAAAAAAGAAACAAAGTAATATTTTCAATGTTTAGATATCTAAATCTATTATCAAATGTACCTTTAAACATATATAAAAAGCTGTTTGAATCTTGAAGACCAATTTTAACATATAACTCTGAAATTTGGTATATTGGAGTTTTATGAAAAAGTCATTAAATCCACAGAAAGAAATGAAAAATAATGATAAATTTGATAAAGTATCACTGATTGATAGTAGTTTTATAGAAAAAACAAACTTAACATTCTGCAAATTCACCTTAGGCCTCAGTAAACAATCTGTCAATATAGCAGCTAGAGTAGAACTAGCTCAATATCTACTAGATACATATATTAAAACACAATCAGTTAAGTATCTAGTTAGACTCTTCAGTCACACTATTGGATGATGCATTTTTATTATCTGAACATTTCCATTCAAATGGATAATACTCCTGGTATTCAATTTTGATAACAATACAAATATTGTTGCGATATTATCTTCATCGGATGACTTGCAATATGTTGCTCCATTTATAAAAAAAGTCACTAATACTGAGAAAAGTGGTTCACTAACATCAATATAAAAAAAATGTTTAAAAATACGTATAGAGTCGTATAATTTTGTATATTTTATTTCATGTTGTACCTCGTCTATATGTTTATGCTTTCAACCCTTAAGAGTACAAATATGCATTTCTTAATAAATTGTTTAGATTGTTCAAATTATATTTGATTTATTCATGGATTCCATTATTGGGTATCGAAAGATACTAGTAGATATTTTTTTTTATCAATTATACATTATGACCACAGATAGACAGCCCTGTAGATCTTCCTCAGCTGCCGCCGTGCGCGGTCCCGGCTGAAGAATAGGCCCGCAGCATCCTCTGAGCTTGGAGTATAAGCCATCCTAACAGAGGACCCCGAGGGAACCCCGGGATATAGAAATAGGACCCAGTATCTCCGGCTTGCGGGGTGTGACCCCTCCTAAACGGAGGCTGACCCCGAGGGTCCCTGGATATAGAAATAGGACCCATTCCGTGGTTGTGCGGGATTAATAAATACACAACCCATCTTTCGGATGGGATGTAAACTCAGGTCCACGTGTTGGGAGAAATGCCACGCTTCCTGCACGTTAAAGAACCCTTGTAGCAAGCTCTTTTTGGGGTGGTCCGTAGGTGATCGGCTACAAGGCTAAATTCCCCGCCCTTGACGATTTCACCCTACTTTTCCAGTGGCAGTCAGAATTTCCCGTCCCATGGCCCTTTCCATACCCCAAAGTGATTATTTATCAACAAACTTGTTCTCGTCTTGATATAGCTGAAATATTGCTGAGTAGACGTTAAACAATATTCAATCAATCAATCAATCTTCCTCAGCTGTGACAAGTGTTCGTGATAACATATGTTTGTATCTTTTTTGTTACGTTATTCTATGTATATATGTTTATTGATGATAGATCATTGTTTGGCCTTTATTTCAATAAAATTTAATTTCCTACTTCCATTGTACTTAACCTTCTCTCACAGCTTGTAACTGAACTTTCCAGTATGTATCCTCGATTTTGTATCACGGATATCTCTGATTTTAATTACACCATATATTACAAACCAACCTACCGAACGTGTCAGTCTGATATCTTGTAATTTCTTCCAGTGTCCATCTATTCGTCCATATCTTTTCAAGCTTTGATCGACTTCTCTGAAACTGCAGCAACACATTTGTCCAAACCGTACAGACCTATTGTGGAAAGTCCTTATACTATAACTAATCCAAGATTCTGATTATCGCAAAATATTCAACGAATGATCGAATAACGCAGTAATTCACGAATGCGCGGAGCGCATGAGTGAATTACAGCGTTTTTCGATCATGAGTTGAATATTTTCGATAATCAGAATCAAGGATTAGTTATAGTTTTTATTATATAGATTTTCACGAATATTTGATGGTTCCGTTGGTGATTCATTTCATGAACTACGTTTTCAAGATTAATCCGCTGTGACGTTTACTTAACAACAACGTTGACAACGTCTAATGTGACGTCACTTCCTAGAGTGAAATTATGGAAAATAATTTCACAGTTAATTATCACTTTTCTTTCACTGGGAAATCTCAATCTTTCATCGTTATCTATATAATAATTGACAATAAATGTTTTATTTTGTATAATCTGAAAACAGTAAGTGTGGAATGTGCATAATTAAAGGCACATTTTATAAATTTCAGTTTTAAAAATCTTCTCAAAAACTTTAGCGAAGTAAACCAAACTGGAGGCCCGTCATGGGCTTTTTGATTACCTGATTATGAGGGCATTTTTTTAATGATTATTTGATTACGAGGGCATTTATTTAATGATTATTAGCTTGCGTTTTTATATACTTTTTGATTACTAAGCCAAAAATTTATTGATTACCATGGTTAAAATTTAATGATTATTTGATTACCGAGGCAAAATTTCTTGATTATTTGATTCCTAGGACCCCCCCCCCCATGAGGACCCTACAACTGTAAGGGAATGTTAATGGAATGTCTTTTACAGTTCACATTTCTTTCCAGACCATCCGTAGCGATAGTCCGAAGGTCCATTGGTCCGAAGGTCCATTGGTCCGAAGGTCCATTGAACCGAAGGTCTAATAGTCCGAAGGTCCAATAGTCCGAAGGTTCATTGGTCCGAAGGTCCATTGGTCCGAAGGTCTATTAGTCCGAATGTGTAATAATATGAAGGAGGGATGATACTCTCAGATAGTAAACTAAAGAGCATGGTTTTCTTTGCAATAGAATAATATATATACGTGTTTTACCGTCCTTAATATGTGTACAAGCTCCTTATTCCTTCCATGAGAGGACGCCAAAAGCAATGAGTTATAAGTTTCGGTCGTGGGACAGTTTTGCTTGTAGTATGGCTATTTTCTCTTTGTGAATCTCATTTATGTAATGGTCAATGATTAAAATGACTGCAGTTGGAGATTACATATGTGTTATTGTCTCATTTTCATTTACTCCATATCCTTTCGTAAAATATTATACGATATAAAAGTTGCTCAAAATAAGCGGGAAGAGGCAAGAAAAATAAACAATGGAAGTGTTTGTGTTAACTATTTTTTAAAGTTTAATGACAATTTTCTGTCTCTTAATCACTTATCCATGAAGTCCATCTAAATAAAGTCTTTAACGACATGAGACATTGCGTTCCAAAACTCCTCCAGTGTTTTAGTTCCATTTCTATACTGGCGACGCAGCTTCTTGATCCTTTTCTCCATCCTCTTGTATTTTCCCTTTCGAGGAGCAGATTGGTTACCATTCATTGCCGCAGCAGCAGATACATCTATGTTTGTTTGCTCATCTTTTAACTTCCGGATAAATATCCAAAGTGACGGGTGACGCCTGTCGACTGCAGTATTCCATTTCTGATGAAAACCTAAAATAACAGATTTTTGCGACAAATAATATTAATGTGCAAACTAATGTTCACAGTGGGTCTGTTATTCCGGAAAATCTGTATTTTTTATGATTAAACTATCGAGGCTTGTTTAGGGTATATTAGTATAGGGATAGAAGATCTTCACGAGTTTTATAAATGGGATATGGGATATTTGAGACAAAACGTACATGGGTACTTGTTAGTTTGACTATGGGATATTTCAATAATTATAGGGATATCTTCAATTTTTACAGAATGTAATCAATGTCTACTGAACACTACTGAACCCACTGAACATTTCTTTTTACATTGTACAATTTATAATAAGATAAGAAGCTTTCTTTATGACAAATTAATTATACAATAGTTAATGAAAAAGTGGTAATTATCTCAAAATAAAGACTGCCCGCGGGAGAGTGGTATTGACCGAGATGGTGAGAATAACCGAGCCGAAGTCGAGGTCATTATCTACATCTAAGTCAATACCACTGTCCTAAGGGCAGTCTATATTTCACGATAATGGCCATTTTAGTCATTAACTATTATTTGTTTTTCATTGAGGAAACCATGGCATTTTTCACATCCTATCATTTATTTATAAACATTAAAATTACTTGTAAATTTATATGGTTTTGTTGTCTAATGAATGTTATCCCTATATTGCAGTTCAACATTTATTGTCAACAAAACTAGAGAGACAATTGCAAGTTAAGCATTGACTATTCACTTCTGAATCAGTAATGATAACTATATTATGAAATTATTCGACCACCGGTCATTTTCATTCAATGATAATTACCGGTTTTTATCAATCGATGATAGTGACTAGCATACCGGTCATTACCGTCAGATAACGACTGGTTAAAAAGTTAATGTAACATAATAAATACCACCTGACTATCTCTACACAGCTGGTAAAAAGTCCCATTCAAACTGATATCAAAAAATTGAAAATATTCGCATTCAGTTTTCATAAATAATTTCAAAGGCATTCCTTGTAAATATATCCAGTAATCTATATTCTTGGTACAAAGGATCAAAAGCCTTGCCACATGCACATTTTTGTATAATATTCACAGCCACAATCCATAAATGTACATCGATTGTCTGAGAAAAAAATCGTGAAACTTCTAGTCGGAAGGGTGCATCAATGGGCGGACGGACTGACGGACAGAGGGAATTAACAAGACTTTGACTTTTTATTTTGACCTGTAAGGAAACATTTTATGCTGTATAGGTTTACATACTATGGACTGCTTCAGACAATATTAACCGAGGACTAAGTCCGAGGTCAACTTTCTACAGCAGGTCCATAAAATGTATTGTTATATAACACATGGAAAGCAAGTATGCGGCAAAATCCATTTTGTCAAGATTCAGATTTTATTTTGCTTTCAGTGTATATTCATAATACAAAAATTTGTTCACTTTACTGACGAGTTATTTTATGAAAATTAACAAGAGGATCTCAAGAGCCTGTATCGCTCACTTTGGCCATGGCCGACAACTCTGGCGGCCACCTCGGATGCGATGCAGACTTGCTTGACACATTTTTGAACGGGGCCAACTAACGACTACTTTGACCAAGTTTAGTTTCAATTGGCCAAGTAGTTTCAGAAGGGAAGATCTCTAAATACATTCCCCCATAGGGTCCAATATTAAACTATGTCAACTGCTGGCGGCTACCTTTGATGTGATGCAAACCTGCTGGACATATTCTTGAGAGGGAACCTCCTGTGGACTATTGTGCCCTTTGAAAGGATTCCCATGGGATCCAATGTTAAACTATGTTCCCTCTGGTGGCCAACTTGAATGTGATGCCACACAATTTTGAAGGGGCCAACTGAGGACTATCATGACCAAGTTTGGTTCCAATTGGCGAAGTAATTTCAGAGGAGAAGATCTTCAAATACATTTGTCCTTAGTGTCCAATATTAAACTACTAGTATGTTAACCGCTGGCGGCCATCTCCGATCTGATGCCAACTTGCCGGACACTTTTTTGAATAAGAGGGCCAAATTAAGACTTTTGTGACAAAGTTTAGTTCCAATTGCTCAAGTATTAATTTTCAGAAGAGAAGATCTTTAAAACACATTTCCCCATAAAGTCCGATGTTAAACTTTGGTCCCCACTGGCCGCCATTTTGGATGCTATGCCGACATGCTGGACACATTTTAAGAAGGAGACCAAGTAAGGATCATTGTGGCCAAATATGATTCCAATTAGCCATGAACTTTCAGAGGAGGAGATCTTTGAATACGTTTCCCTAAAGGGTCTAATGTTAAAACAATGTTCACCGCTGGCGGCTATCTTGAATGGTGTGCGGACTTGCCAGACACATTTTTAAGGGGACTACCAAAGGACTATTGTGACCAAGTTTGGTTCCAATTGGCCTAGCAGTTTCAGAGAAGATGTTTGAATAAAGAGTTTACGACGGACGGACGACGGACGCCGGACGCCAAGTGATCACAAAAGCTCGCAGTGGCATAGCAATGTGAGCTAAAAATGAAAAATGTCAACAAAATGTTACAAAACGCAATTAAATCAGGAAACATTCTCTTCATTATGGAAAGCAATACTGACCTTCTACGTGATTGTTTGTACTTGTGTCTATGTTTCTGTCGTAAACATTCCATATGTTAACAGGAAATTGCCGCAAAATATGATTGTTTTGAAGGTATTGTATCAAATCAAACAAAGCTGGGTATCTATTAATTAGTCTTCTGGTTCTTCTATCTGCTGCAAGCAATCTGAAATTGTGCAACACTAAAGCTACCGGAGATGACCTATTGCCATAAAGCGTCGAATGCATTTCTTCAAACGGCTATTTCGTTTGTAAGGTGTACTAAGCCCTAAATCAGAAACTTTTCTCCATAAACTCTGGCAGAAATGGAAAAAGCAACTGCGAATGTGGGTATGGGGAAGCTCTGTTTCAATTGCATTTTGTAATGCTTGTTCAAAATGTGTCACAGCATTTGTAGGTTGAAAATGCTGACCATTTAATCTTCTTATTTGACGTTTTACATGTTGCAGCAATTGCCGGTATTGTCTGGTGTTTTTTGCAGACATGAGACACATGACAAATGGAAGTACGCGTTCATGATATAGGCCATGTATGGTCACAAACTGAAGATATGGGGGTGGGCATGTTTTGAAAGTCCCATCCAGAAAAATTGTGTCACATCTTTGCAAGCGACGAAAGTTTTTCTTGGTTGCAAAAACCAATATACCCCAATCATTGTCTTGGTGACTTAAGAATTTTTTATAATCCCAGGTAACCTTCCACTCCCCAACAAGTTCTACCTCGTCTAAGAACTTGTACTCTTTGCAATAATGGTATTGGCGATTTGTTTCATTATGTTTGCCTATGTTCTCATGGAAATGTAAAAGAATTAAGAAAGAAGTTTATTCCTGAATATTATGCGAGATATCCAAGGGCAGAGAAGATGTATGGTCTAGTGAAATATTGTAATGTAAATGTACTTACCAGTCTATCTATTTTCATACAAAAAGTTGAAAGGTTATTAAATTGAATTTTGATAATCCATGCACTTAATAATATTAGTGATGTGGATATGTATATTTGTGTGTTCCACATGGATGGTTTTTTCACACTTGTATTCTACTTCATAATTAAAAGCCTGATAAATGAATAGGCCCACGTGGCTTGCGATTGAGCACTGATTGTAGTTGTTTGTTCATCTATTGATTTTTTTTTGTTATGTAAAACAATGGTCTACTCGATCTGTTTGTCTCGTATTGTAAAAATGTATGTATTTATTGCTCCTGTTACGCAGTATTACTGCGGCCGAGTTTATTGAATAAAATAGTTAGTTAGTCTATTATTTCGGATATGTCAGGGAGAACTGAACTTCTCGTTCTGGCCATACTTGAACGCAAGGAATGAAACTCCGGGATATCTTCATGACGCACATGTCTAGCAGCCCATTGCACAACTGCGTTATAAATCCGCTTTATAGGTTTTGTTGGGTCATCTTTGATATCTATTTTCATTTGATTAGCCATTGTACTAGCATTAATTAACTCTTTTTCTGCGGCATGGTTATGCTCTTCTTCCTATAAATAAATGGGCTGATAGAAAAGTATGATTTGGTACAAGATTAAATTTTTTTATAAAAAATATTTCAGTTTATTTCATGGACCTTCGTAAAGGGCGAAATAATTAAATATAAAGCATATACGGTGTTAAATTCAATCAAGTAAATTATGTATAATAAGGTTCCGAAACATTATCAGGAACTACTAAGGGCAAGCACGGTAGTTGCCAGAATGCGAGTTTTTGCAGGTTTCGAATGTTTTATTCCTGTCATAATTCTAGCTCCGAGACCGTCACATGTCACAATTTTTCAAATAATGAGATCCCGTAAATTCCCGTATGAGATGTAGCTCCTTGGGACACGTGTACAACATAACGGAATTTACTGTTTATCATGCAATTTGGGTATTTATGTATTTTAAAACTGGAATGTTGCATGGCAAATGGAATGCAAAACAATATTTTAAGCGTCCAAAAGCTGCAATACAAATCTATTTGCCTAAAAACAAAGCGGCTTGTCTCGATAACTTTCGACCTCATTTAAATTGATGAGATGTGTGCTAAATTATGCATTCATTTATGAAATAAAATTACGGAATGGAACTGAATGACAAACTCCTATAAATATCCCATTTGGCTATGAAAGCCAGAATGATTTGATAAATTGTTTATCGTGAGGTATTGGCTGCCTAAAGGACAGAGGTACTGACTAAGACCGAGCCATAGGCGAGGTCATTACCGCCGTCTCAGTCAATACCTCTTTCTTACCGCGGGCTATTGTATCACACTAATGAACAATTGATCAATATTTATCTTTGAAAAAAAGGTATTTCCATCAATTTAAAAAAGAAACTAGGAGCCTTACATGATAATGAAGAAATAATAATGCCTAACAGAACTTAAAGCCACACCCACACGGTCGTTATAATCCAAGGATTTGATTGAAATCTGGTCCGATAAAAGGTTAAACCAATCGGATATTTTTTTGTACCGATAAGAACTAAATTTTAAGGCCCGTTTTTAAATTAACTACGGATGATTTTTTATAACAATAATTTTATAGCGAAAACCCCTGTTAATCAAAACTCAGATTGTCGCTTTTTCGAAAAGTTGGCTTTATAACTTAAAACAAGTGCTTAAAACGACATAAATCTAATAATAAATAGCATTGTTTTCAACCACAAAATATTACCTTTAGTATCTGAATATCAGGATCATCTTCCGCAATATCAAATACGTTTGACTGCAAAGGGGCTCTACACGTTTTTCTCCAACATCGCCAATGAATAACCGCAAGTGTTGTTTTGTTCCTTTGGTATCTAAAGTCTTGGTATATTAAGACTTTATCACCACGATTGCCTTCCATAAGGTATGCCATGTTGACGCTCAAGGAACAACTCGTTAACTGAGCTCTGGCGGGAATTCTCGTCAACTGAAAACTGCAACCTCTTTCTCAACATTGGGCCTCATCATGGGAGTTGGGAAATCGTGTTTAAGTTTCAAAATAATGACATTTTAAATTATAGATAGTGAAATATTCGAAAGTACTTGGACGTCATTTTGAACAAAAATGCATTAAAAATGGAAAATTTAAAAGTAATAAGTCTTTTTCGTTATTCCTGTTTAAAATCTGTATGAACCTTTTTGTGCCCTCAGAGTTCAAACATCCAATGAAAAGTTTTCTGCCAAACAAGTTTCAGAGAAAAACCAGATTGACAGGTTTTGTAAATAGAATTTTCAGGTCTTAGGTGCTTTAGTACTAAAACTGAGTTGTGTTAACAACTATTAATGCTCTTGGTTTTTTTGTAATTGAATTGCGGTCGCGGCCATCTTACAGTTGGTTGGATATAGCATATTAGAAAAGTACACTACCAAAAACTACCATTTCAACAAAAAAAAAAGAAATATAAAAAAGTCTTTCTAGTCACTATTTATAACTTCTATTAAAGAATTGATTGATAGACGGATGTCGCAAACACTATTGGGCTATGCTCAGGACACAGGGGTGGATTTACTTTAACTTCAGGGAATTGTATTGCCCACCCTTCAAGAAAATGGGATGAAAAATGCGACCCAAAGGGTCAGTGGCGATTAGTCAGAACATGTTTCAATATTAAACTTGTCATTATTTGTTTT